>CAUDMG010000149.1:2382500-2575000 GCA_958450375.1 Homarus gammarus
GAGGGGCTGTTTATGGTGAGGGGGGTGAGGGGCTGTTTATGGTGAGGGGGTGAGGGGCTGTTTATGGTGAGGGGCTGTTTATGGTGAGGGGGTGAGAGGCTGTTTATGGTGAGGGACTGTTTATGGTGAGGGGCTGTTTATGGTGAGGGACTGTTTATGGTGAGGGGCTGTTTATGGTGAGGGGCTGTTTATGGTGAGGGATTGTTTATGGTGAGGGGCTGTTTATGGTGAGGGGGTGAGGGGCCGTTCATGATGAGGGGAGTGAGGGGCTGTTTATGGTGAGGGGGGTGAGGGGCTGTTTATGGTGAGGGGGGTGAGGGGCTGTTTATGGTGAGGGGGGTGAGGGGCCGTTCATGATGAGGGGGGTGAGGGGCTGTTTATGGTGAGGGGGGTGAGGGGCTGTTTATGGTGAGGGGGTGAGGGGCTGTTTATGGTGAGGGGCTGTTTATGGTGAGGGGGTTGAGGGGCTGTTTATGGTGAGGGGGTGAGGGGCTGTTTATGGTTGAGGGGGTTGAGGGGCTGCTTATGGTGAGGGGGGTGAGGGGCTGTTTATGGTGGGGGACTCTTTTATAGTGGGGACTGTTTATGGTGAGGGGCTCTTTATGGTGGGGACTCTTTTATAGTGAGGACTGTTAATAGTGGGGACTGTTTATGGCGGAAACTATAAAATATATCAAAAAAACATTAAACAAAAATATGTTAAAAAATATAAACAATATTCAAAAACTTAAAAATATCTTAAAAAACCCCGAAATATATCGAATTATCACCTGATTTTGGGATAATTTATCAAGTCATATTTTTAGGTGTTGAATCATTTCCCATTACTGCCCGTGGTGACACTTCTCTCCTTCAGATAAGAGCACGAGGTGATAAAACCCACCAGGTCGCGCCCACCCTAACCCTCCCAAGCCCACCCCAGCCCACCCTAGCCCACCCTAGCCCACCCCAACCCACTCCTGCAGACACTGAGATAAAAAGTCGGGAACCAGACCGCGTGGAGAAGAAACTTTTTTCTTTCTTTAAACCTGAGACAATTTTAATTTTCCCTTTGGGCAAAACTTAACAATAAATAGACGTAGAATACTTATTATTGGGTGAGACTTGAGAAAGATTAAAGAGGGATTTAGAGAGGAAAATAAAAGATGGGGAATTGATGAGGAAGATAAAAGAGGGAAATAGTGAGAAAGATATATATAAAAAAAAAGATGGAATTGGTGAGGGAAATAAAGAGGGAATTACTGAGGAAGATTAAAGTGGGAATTAGAGAGGGAGATAAAGAGGGAATTAGTGAGGGAGATAAGGAGGAAATTAAAGAGGATAAACATCAAGCGGTCTTACTCACTTTCTCTTATCGTCATTATCCTTCCTTCTACTTTCCTGTCCACGCTCTCTCTCTCTCTCTCTCTCTCTCTCTCTCTCTCTCTCTCTCTCTCTCTCTCTCTCTCTCTCTCTCTCTCTCATCTCACCTTTCCCTCCCTTTCCCCTATCCCCTATTCCCTCTCCTCCCTCTCCCTAGACTCAACGACTCTTCCTCCCTCTCTCTTACCTATTTCCTCTCACCTCTCTCCCCATTCTCACCCCTCCCTCTCTCTCACCTCTTCATCTCTCCACCCCTCTCACCCCTCCCTCCCTCTCACCTCTCCATCTCTCCACCCCTCTCACCCCTCCCTCTCTCTCACCTCTCCATCTCTCCACCCCTCTCACCCCTCCCTCTCTCTCACCTCTCCATCTCTCCACCCCTCTCACCCCTCCCTCTCTCTCACCTCTCCATCTCTCCACCCCTCTCACCCCTCCCTCTCTCTCACCTCTCCATCTCTCCACCCTTCTCACCCCTCCCTCTCTCTCACCTCTCCATCTCTCCACCCCCCTCACCCCTCCCTCTCTCTCACCTCTCCATCTCTCCACCCCTCTCACCCCTCCCTCTCTCTCACCTCTCCATCTCTCCACCCCTCTCACCCCTCCCTCTCTCTCACCTCTCCATCTCTCCACCCCTCTCACCCCTCCCTCCCTCTCATCTCTCCATCTCTCCACCCCCTCACCCCTCCCTCTCTCTCACCTCTCCATCTCTCCACCCCTCTCACCCCTCCCTCCCTCTCACCTCTCCATCTCTCCACCCTTCTCACCCCTCCCTCTCTCTCACCTCTCCATCTCTCCACCCCCCTCACCCCTCCCTCTCTCTCACCTCTCCATCTCTCCACCCCTCTCACCCCTCCCTCTCTCTCACCTCTCCATCTCTCCACCCCTCTCACCCCTCCCTCCCTCTCATCTCTCCATCTCTCCACCCCTCTCACCCCTCCCTCCCTCTCACCTCTCCATCTCTCCACCCCTCTCACCCCTCCCTCTCTCTCACCTCTCTATTTCTCCACCCGTCTCACCCCTCCCTCCCTCTCACCTCTCCATCTCTCCACCCCTCTCACCCCTCCCTCCCTCTCACCTCTCCACCCCTCTCATCCCTCCCTCCCTCTCATCTCTCCATCTCTCCACCCCTCTCACCCCTCCCTCTCTCTCACCTCTCCATCTCTCCACCCCTCTCACCCCTCCCTCTCTCTCATCCCTCCCTCCCTCTCATCTCTCCATCTCTCCACCCCTCTCACCCCTCCCTCTCTCCACCCCTCTCACCTCCCCTCTCACCTCTCCCTCCCCCTCCGCAGACTCACAGAATCTCACAAACAATAACAGCGGAAATTAAAGACCAGAGTTCACAAATGCAGACAATTTCCCTCCTAATTAAGGAAGTGGACTAGTTATTGTCTACCTTAAGTCAGCTGGTGGTTTGCTATTGTCTACCTAAAGTCATTGTTTGTTAATGTTTACCTTAAATCATCGTTTATTGTTTACCTAAAGTCACCTAATTGCTTGCTGTTATTTACATTAAGAGAGAGAGAGAGAGAGAGAGAGAGAGAGAGAGAGAGAGAGAGAGAGCGAGAGAGAGAGAGAGAGAGAGAGAGAGCTATCCCTAAATATGTACAATATTCTGTCAATTATATTTACCATTGAGCTTGAATAATTAGATAATACCAAATTAAATTATTATAATTAATTAATCCATGTTTATATTAAATCACAAACTGGTGTTGTAAGAGAACCAGTGAGTGTCGTCCTGGTGTTGTAAGAGAACCAGTGAGTGCCGTCCTGGTGTTGTAAGAGAACCAGTGAGTGTCGTCCTGGTGTTGTAAGAGAACCAGTGAGTGTCGTCCTGGTGTTGTAAGAGAACCAGTGAGTGCCGTCCTGGTGTTGTAAGAGGGCCAGTGAGTGTCGTCCTGGTGTTGTAAGAGAACCAGTGAGTGCCGTCCTGGTGTTGTAAGAGGGCCAGTGAGTGTCGTCCTGGTGTTGTAAGAGGGCCAGTGAGTGTCGTCCTGGTGTTGTAAGAGGGCCAGTGAGTGTCGTCCTGGTGTTGTAAGAGAACCAGTGAGTGTCGTCCTGGTGTTGTAAGAGAACCAGTGAGTGTCGTCCTGGTGTTGTAAGAGAACCAGTGAGTGTCGTCCTGGTGTTGTAAGAGAACCAGTGAGTGTCGTCCTGGTGTTGTAAGAGAACCAGTGAGTGCCGTCCTGGTGTTGTAAGAGGGCCAGTGAGTGTCGTCCTGGTGTTGCAAGAGGGCCAGTGAGTGTCGTCCTGGTGTTGTAAGAGGGCCAGTGAGTGTCGTCCTGGTGTTGTAAGAGAACCAGTGAGTGTCGTCCTGGTGTTGTAAGAGAACCAGTGAGTGTCGTCCTGGTGTTGTAAGAGAACCAGTGAGTGTCGTCCTGGTGTTGTAAGAGAACCAGTGAGTGTCGTCCTGGTGTTGTAAGAGAACCAGTGAGTGTCGTCCTGGTGTTGTAAGAGAACCAGTGAGTGTCGTCCTGGTGTTGTAAGAGAACCAGTGAGTGTCGTCCTGGTGTTGTAAGAGGACCAGTGAGTGCCGTCCTGGTGTGGTAAGAGGGCCAGTGAGTGTCGTCCTGGTGTTGTAAGAGGGCCAGTGAGTGTCGTCCTGGTGTGGTAAGAGGGCCAGTGAGTGCCGTCCTGGTGTTGTAAGAGGACCAGTGAGTGTCGTCCTGGTGTTGTAAGAGGGCCAGTGAGTGCCGTCCTGGTGTTGTAAGAGGACCAGTGAGTGTCGTCCTGGTGTTGTAAGAGGACCAGTGAGTGCCGTCCTGGTGTTGTAAGAGAACCAGTGAGTGTCGTCCTGGTGTTGTAAGAGAACCAGTGAGTGTCGTCCTGGTGTTGTAAGAGGACCAGTGAGTGCCGTCCTGGTGTGGTAAGAGGGCCAGTGAGTGTCGTCCTGGTGTTGTAAGAGGGCCAGTGAGTGTCGTCCTGGTGTGGTAAGAGGGCCAGTGAGTGCCGTCCTGGTGTTGTAAGAGGACCAGTGAGTGTCGTCCTGGTGTTGTAAGAGGGCCAGTGAGTGCCGTCCTGGTGTTGTAAGAGGACCAGTGAGTGTCGTCCTGGTGTTGTAAGAGGGCCAGTGAGTGCCGTCCTGGTGTGGTAAGAGTACCAGTGAGTGCCGTCCTGGTGTGGTAAGAGTACCAGTGAGTGTCGTCCTGGTGTTGTAAGAGGGCCAGTGAGTGTCGTCCTGGTGTTGCAAGAGGGCCAGTGAGTGTCGTCCTTGTGTTGTAAGAGGACCAGTGAGTGTCGTCCTGGTTTTGTAAGAGGGCCAGTGAGTGCCGTCCTGGTGTTGCAAGAGGGCCAGTGAGTGTCGTCCTTGTGTTGTAAGAGGACCAGTGAGTGCCGTCCTGGTGTTGTAAGAGGGCCAGTGAGTGCCGTCCTGGTGTTGTAAGAGTACCAGTGAGTGTCGTCCTGGTGTTGTAAGAGGGCCAGTGAGTGTCGTCCTGTTGTTGTAAGAGGGCCAGTGAGTGTCGTCCTGGTGTTGTAAGAGGGCCAGTGAGTGTCGTCCTGGTGTTGTAAGAGGGCCAGTGAGTGCCGTCGTGGTGTGGTAAGACGGCCAGTTAGTGTCGTCCTGGTGTGGTAAGAGGGCCAGTGAGTGCCGCCCTGGTGTTGTAAGAGGACCAGTGAGTGTCGTCCTGGTGTGGTAAGAGGGCCAGTGAGTGCCGTCCTGGTGTTGTAAGAGGACCAGTGAGTGTCGTCCTGGTGTTGTAAGAGAACCAGTGAGTGTCGTCCTGGTGTTGTAAGAGAACCAGTGAATGTCGTCCTGGTGTGGTAAGAGGGCCAGTGAGTGCCGTCCTGGTGTTGTAAGAGGGCCAGTGAATGACGTCCTGGTGTTGTAAGAGGACCAGTGAGTGCCGTCCTGGTGTTGTAAGAGGGCCAGTGAGTGCCGTCCTGGTGTGGTAAGAGGGCCAGTGAGTGTCGTCCTGGTGGTGTAAGAGGGCCAGTGAGTGTCGTCCTGGTGTTGTAAGAGGGCCAGTGAGTGTCGTCCTGGTGTTGTAAGAGGGCCAGTGAGTGTCGTCCTGGTGTTGTAAGAGGACCAGTGAGTGTCGTCCTGGTGTTGTAAGAGGGCCAGTGAGTGTCGTCCTGTTGTTGTAAGAGGGCCAGTGAGTGTCGTCCTGGTGTTGTAAGAGGGCCAGTGAGTGTCGTCCTGGTGTTGTAAGAGGGCCAGTGAGTGCCGTCGTGGTGTGGTAAGACGGCCAGTTAGTGTCGTCCTGGTGTGGTAAGAGGGCCAGTGAGTGCCGTCCTGGTGTTGTAAGAGGACCAGTGAGTGTCGTCCTGGTGTGGTAAGAGGGCCAGTGAGTGCCGTCCTGGTGTTGTAAGAGGACCAGTGAGTGTCGTCCTGGTGTTGTAAGAGAACCAGTGAGTGTCGTCCTGGTGTTGTAAGAGAACCAGTGAGTGTCGTCCTGGTGTTGTAAGAGGACCAGTGAGTGTCGTCCTGGTGTTGTAAGAGGGCCAGTGAGTGTCGTCCTGGTGTTGCAAGAGGGCCAGTGAGTGTCGTCCTGGTGTGGTAAGAGGACCAGTGAGTGTCGTCCTGGTGTTGTAAGAGGGCCAGTGAGTGCCGTCCTGGTGTTGTAAGAGGGCCAGTGAGTGTCATCCTGGTGTTGTAAGAGGGCCAGTGAGTGTCGTCCTGGTGTTGTAAGAGGGCCAGTGAGTGTCGTCCTGGTGTTGTAAGAGGGCCAGTGAGTGTCGTCCTGGTGTTGTAAGAGGGCCAGTGAGTGTCGTCCTGGTGTTGTAAGAGGACCAGTGAGTGCTGTCCTGGTGTTGTAAGAGGGCCAGTGAGTGCCGTCCTGGTGTTGTAAGAGGGCCAGTGAGTGCCGTCCTGGTGTTGTAAGAGGGCCAGTGAGTGTCGTCCTGGTGTTGTAAGAGGGCCAGTGTGTGTCGTCCTGGTGTTGTAAGAGGGCCAGTGAGTGTCGTCCTGGTGTGGTAAGAGGACCAGTGAGTGTCGTCCTGGTGTTGTAAGAGGGCCAGTGAGTGCCGTCCTGGTGTTGTAAGAGGGCCAGTGAGTGTCATCCTGGTGTTGTAAGAGGGCCAGTGAGTGTCGTCCTGGTGTTGTAAGAGGGCCAGTGAGTGTCGTCCTGGTGTTGTAAGAGGGCCAGTGAGTGTCGTCCTGGTGTTGTAAGAGGGCCAGTGAGTGTCGTCCTGGTGTTGTAAGAGGGCCAGTGAGTGTCGTCCTGGTGTTGTAAGAGGGCCAGTGAGTGTCGTCCTGGTGTTGTAAGAGGACCAGTGAGTGCTGTCCTGGTGTTGTAAGAGGGCCAGTGAGTGCCGTCCTGGTGTTGTAAGAGGGCCAGTGAGTGCCGTCCTGGTGTTGTAAGAGGGCCAGTGAGTGTCGTCCTGGTGTTGTAAGAGGGCCAGTGAGTGTTGTCCTGGTGTGGTAAGAGGACCAGTGAGTGCCGTCCTGGTGTTGTAAGAGGGCCAGTGAGTGCCGTCCTCCCCCTCACTGCAGGGGGAGGGGGGGACTGATGGAGCCGAGGTAAACCTGTCATGTTCGATCGGTGCTCCACAAGGTCCTTCTTACATGAGATCTAGGCGGGGATTAAACCCAGAACACGGTGGTGGGAGGCTAATGCGTTCCCGAAGTCTCTCTCTCTCTCTCTCTCTCTCTCTCTCTCTCTCTCTCTCTCTCTCTCTCTCTCTCTCTCTCTCTCTCTCTCTCTCTGCGGTCATGCGGTACCCATCTATTCCTCTCTGTCTCTCTTTCTCTCTCTCACACACACAGGCAAGTAGTTATCAGGAGCACTGCACGACCGCTCTGAAACCATCTCTCTCTCTCTCTCTCTCTCTCTCTCTCTCTCTCTCTCTCTCTCTCTCTCTCTCTCTCTCTCCCCTTTGCTACTCGGAGTTTCTCAACGATTGAAATGTAAAATAAGATTAAAGTATTGCCGTCAACAAAGGCTTTTATCACTCACCTATCTCCTCAGCATCCCACAACGACTATGAAGACCGTGTGAGGTCGAATTCGTGGCGTGAGGTCTAATCCGTGGCGTGAGGTCTAATCCGTGGCGTGAGGTTAAATTCTTGGCGTGAGGTAAAATTCGTTGTAATTGACCTAAAAGGGTAATTTTAGGGATTTAATTAAGGGTGGCACACACACACACACACACACACACACACACACACACACACTTAGGACCTGCTAGCCACAGTACGACGTCTGAACCTCTGAAATAATTTGCCCTTTAGTGCAATCAATAGACATGAAACTACTCCTCCTCCTTCCCCCGGGCCAAGGTCGGGTCCAGTAACATTGAATAGTCCAACAGTTGGTTGCCAATTATTAATGTAACTCAGTACAGAGATAGTGTAGTTGCTGGCTGTGTTTGTTCGTTAGTTGTGTTTGCTTGTTGGTTGTGTTTGTTCGCTTGATGTGTTTGTTTATTAGTTGCGTTTGTTCGCTGGTTGTGTTTGTTCGCTGATTGTGTTTGCTGATCGGAGGAATGTTTGCTGGGACAAGTATGGTAATGGAGGTGACCAGGGTTACACCTTGTACCTACCTACCTACTAGTACTAATTGATGATTATATTGATACCTACCACCTGTAATCATTCTGGTCATACCTGCATTGATGTTTCGGTTTTTTTGCCGTTGATATTTGTGTTACCTGCATTGATATTTGTGTTACCTACATTGATATTTGTGATACGTGCGTTTACACTTTAAATACCTCAGTAGTTGTTATCTGTTGCCCATAACTGTTGCAACTTGAGCCATAAGTTGCCCTCCAAGCAACAAACAAATGCTTAAATGTTTTTAGTTGCAAACACAATAACATTTCCGGCGAGTACTGAGACAGTTTCTATGGTGTTTTAAGTAATTTATTCTCCCGGTGAAAAATACAACTATATTCTGTTAGCTGGATAACTTTTTCCAAGCACTGGTATATGAACTCTGTTAATTTACTGTAACTGTACTTTATTATGTCAATGTGTACTTGTTCTTCATATTTGGAGGTTAGGTTAGGTTGGGTTAGGTTAGGTTTGGTTTGGTTTGGTTAGGTTAGGTTAGGTTAGGTTAAGATAGTTTAAAGAGCTCTGAAACACAATCAAAATTTAAAATCGGAAAAGCTGGGGGTTTTTTTCTCATTTCAATAAAAGCTGTTTGGAATAAATGAAAAAATTGAATAAAACAATTGAAACTTTAATTCCTGGCTCATTCAATCTAGACGAGTGATACTTCTCCCGGGGTTCAATTTTTGACAACTATTCGACGATGATTTTATTTAATCTTCGTTACTTTCCTATTTTAATATTAGTTGTCTCTGTTTATTTTCTACTCTAAAAATGTTATAACTTTTTTTGTTACTCTGAATTTGTTATTCGTCTTTATTTGTTTATTTTAAATATGTTTTAGATCTTTATGTTTTTGTTATTCTGATTTCTTTAATATTATCGTCTGCCTTGTTGTGTGTGTGTGTGTGTGTGTGTGTGTGTGCGTGTGTGTGTGTGTGGGTGTGTGTGTATTAGCTGTTGAGAGGTGGTGCATCCGTCCCAACACACACACACACACACACCTAATTATACGATCCTTCTCTTCATCTTTCTATTTCTATATTTTTCCTATATCTCTATGTAATTTATTCATCTATCTCTCTATCTATCTTTGTATCTCTTTATCTTACTTTATTTCTGTTTTTTTCTATTGCATTTTACTGAATTTCTTCGTTCATTCAACATCACATTTCTGCTCAGTTTCCTTTGATGTTTTGGGTTGTAAAAGAAAACACATTCAGACAGAAGCCTTTTGTACTTTCTTTACTCTCTTGATAACTTTTTAGAGCCTTTACACCACTCCTACTCTGTTTTTTTTTTACTTTAAGTATCTTACTCTGACTTTCTCCAGCTTTCTTTGAGTTCCGGACTTTCTTTGATTCGTTTTACTTTATCCGATATATTATTTTTCCTTGACTGATTTAATTGAATTATTTTATTTTTTTAACTATTTTTATTTTTATTTTTTATTTTTTTTTACTTTTTCCTTTTTCTGGTATTTTTATTTCTTTACTTTGTGATAATCAATGAATCAATCATTCTCTCTCTCTCTCTCTCTCTCTCTCTCTCTCTCTCTCTCTCTCTCTCTCTCTTACAACAACTCCTCAGACCTTAACGTAAACAAGCGAGACAAACAACTAAGAAACAGCCGCTTGAGCAAACACACGGAGCTATGAAGTGGCCATTAATAACGAGCTATTTTAGTGACACTTTGATTACGAATTAAGTGGCCATTTGTGTACAAGTTATGAAATGGCCGTTGATTTACGAGGTAGGAAGTGGCCATTTATATACGAGGTTCGAAGTGGCCATCTCTTCAGGTCTTCTTATTTAAAAAAACAAACAAAAAAAAAAAACATTTATTTTTGGGGCCATATATTGACGTCATTCAGATCATATAAATCATGACAATATCAGTCATTCTAAGACTTTTTTATTTCATTGTTATTTAAATTAAACTTTTATATCATATTCTGGTAAAAGAAAAATTGGTTGAAGGAATTTAGCAAAAATTTTCTGAACTGTTTACAATTCGTTTTACTGGACCGTTAAAGCGAACGATGGTAATTTCTTGCTCATTTGAATACGGGTTACAAGAGCAAAGGTTTACCCTTAAGAAAGTGAAAGAAATGTCCAAATTCTTTTTTCTGCCCACGAGAATAGTCATAAACGTGGTGTAAAAGTGTGTGTGTGTGTGTGTGTGTGTGTGTGTGTGTGTGTGTGTGTGTGTGTGTGTGTGTGTGTGCGTGCGTGATCGGTTTCCATGCTTCAATGTCCATGGACTTATTTAATCTCTCTCTCTCTCTCTCTCTCTCTCTCTCTCTCTCTCTCTCTCTCGTGGGTGTGTGAGGTGAGTGGTGATTGGTGAGTAATTAGGGGTGAAAGTGAGAGGAGATGAACCATGGATGAGAGGGGTGGGTGATTGAGGATGAGAGTGAGATGGATGACGGAGAAGAGAGTGGAATAAGATGGAGTGGAGGGTAGGTGAGAGGGTGTGATAAGTGGGTGAAAGTGAGAGTGAATGAGACGGAGGGGGGGTTAGATGGATGAGGGCTGGGTGAGAGGGGAATGAATGTGAGTGAGTAAGGGAGCTGAGAAGTGGGTGAGTGAGAGGGAGAATGAGTAAGAGGGGGGATGAGAGGGTTAAAGATAGGAAAGAGGGGGTTTGGGAGAGGTAGAGATGAATGGAAGAGAGATAGCAGTAATTGGGTGAGAGTGAGGAGGTGGTAGAGGGAGATAAAACAGAGAGAGAGAGCGAGAGAGAGAGAGAGAGAGAGAGAGAGAGAGAGAGAGCCGAATTATTTAATGGCTCATTTATCTGGCTGTGAATTATGGAGTATGGGGGTCCTGTATATAATATTCTCCACACCTTTACCCAATGGTTAGACACCTGTACGCACCATCATAATTTACTTGATGGCGCAGTGATACTAATAATTTGGCATGACTTAATGTTCCCATGTGCTCCACTATGGTTTATGGTGTAGTGGCCTCGAGGAGTGTGAAGGTCGAACATTTTTCACAATAAACTTCATAATACATAATGGCGTACTGATCCATAATATTTAATGATACGTTTGTTATATGGTACACTGCATCGTATATAGAAAGGACTTCGTTGTATTATGGCGTAATATGGTATAAGTTAGTTCCCTATGATCATTGTGACCCGTAACTTAATGGTATACTGTTTCCGTTACATATTATGGCCTGATACACTCCGTCATCCATTGTGGCGCACTGGTTCACCGTAATAATGGTATATGTTGCTCCACTTGTAAGTACTTAATAGTTAGTGGTGCTGTGACGTTAAAAGCGTATAAAGGTGTGTTTTATGGTGTTTTATAATGCTTACTGGTGCTGTGTGTGTGTGTGTGTGTGTGTGTGTGTGTGTGTGTGTACAGGATCTAGTAAATGAGGCGTCATTCTCCCGGAAGTAAATGTGACCATCACCACCACCACCCTTACCACCACCACCACCACCACCACCACCACCCTTACCACCACCACCACCACCACCACCACCACCCTTACCACCACCACCACCACCACCCTTATCACCACCACCACTACCACCACCACCACCCTTACCACCACCACCACCACCACCCTTACCACCCACCACCACCACCCTTACCATCACCACCACCACTACCACGGAAATAACTACCCGCATGTGGGACCAAATTTGCATGTGAAATAAGGCTGTTAAGACCCGCACACGCGAGGCTCAAACTGTGTCTGTATAATATGTATGTATGTATGTATGTATGTATGTATGTTGAATATAATAATCTCTCGTGTGTTGGCTGCATTTATATAGTCCTCCCCCCTCCCCCCTCTCTCCTTGCAGCTCTTACCGTGAGTACCTGACGAGTGGGGGTAGTTAGCGTTGATTGGGTAATTAGCACTGATGAAGCAGTTGGCGTTGATAGGGCAGTTAACGTTGATTGGGTAGTTAGCGTTGATTGGGTAATTAGCACTGATGAAGCAGTTGGCGTTGATAGGGTAGTTAGCGTTGATTGAATTGCTGATATTAATTTGGTGGTTTGCGTTAATTAGGCAGTTAGTGCTGATTTGGTAACAAGCATTGACAAAGGTGAAAGGACTCATTAGCGTCTAGAAGGGTGCCGTGTGTCCGAGATAGAGTGGCATATGTCCTCCAGTCTTCAGGAATATTGCAATGACTAATCAATGGGGACAAGATAATGATATATTGGGTATTGATACTTTGAATTTCCGTAGCAGATGTTACACACATAATAACATCAGGGTGTATCCTTTTAACACATACTAAAGACACATACATGCTGTTATATACTGTACTGCCATCGAGTTACCTTAGACTACCACCCATTGCCACAAAGACAACCACATATTGTTTCAGAGTACCACATATCGTTACACACTGCTATATACTGCCACATACTACCTCATACTATCACTTATTACCACATACTCCTAACTGTACTGTACCTCAGACTAGTATTACTGCCACAAGATATTTATTCAGTCTCCAATAGCTCCATGTTATTTCAAACCCTGGTCAATCCAGCCCCTGTTGACTTAACTTCGGTCAACTCAGCACCCTGTCAACTCAACCCTCTGTCAACTCAACCCTCTGTCAACTCAGTCCCCATTCACCTCAACCTCCTGTCAACTCAACCTCCTGTCAACTCAACCTCCTGTCAACTCAACCCTCTGTCAACTCAGTCCCCATTCACCTCAACCTCTGTCAACTCAACCTCCTGTCAACTCAACCTCCTGTCAACTCAACCTCCTGTCAACTCAACCCTCTGTCAACTCAGTCCCCATTCACCTCAACCTTTGTCAACTCAACCTCCTGTCAACTCAACCTCCTGTCAACTCAACCCTCTGTCAACTCAGTCCCCATTCACCTCAACCTCTGTCAACTGAACCCCCTGTCAACTCAACCCCTCATGAATTTAACTAGCATGTTTAAACATAAATAAATTAGCACTCTTGCTGCATTGCATGTCGCCAGTCCCAGTCCTGCAACACTGACTTTTTTCTTTCTTGGGTAGACTGGGGATGTTATGTTAGGCAGGAAAGTCATGTATCTTGATATATGAGAGTCGTTATTTATGGTTCCTTAAATTCTGCTTTTTTTTTCTTACGGCAGGTTTGGTAGTAATTGATTCTCCACAATTTTTTATGATGTTTTTGAGAAACGGAAGAAATTCTCTTCAAATGTAAAAGGTTTCCTAATGTTGCTCGTTAACCTGCGCACCTCTGCTACCTGGTAACTTGTTCAGAGTTTCGGCAATAGTTAGGTTAGGTTAGGTTAGGTTAGGTTAGGTTAGGTTAGTAACTGTGAAACATGAGTACAGTCAATATGGTCCAGTACCGACTATACTCACGTAATGACTCATATATCAGGATACATAACTCCTCCATCAACTGTAACTTCCCGGCAACTCGCCTCCAGTCTGCCCAGCCAGGAATTCCCGTCAAAGTAGTCACTTCCTTTTTTATGGTATATCTATTTTTATAATGTTTTTCTCTTGTCTTTGTCGTACATCATATGGTGCTTCAGTTATTCTAAATGAGTATAATTACTCCAATACATCGAGGTTTGTGAGGTTCATTTTCATAGGCTACAAATTTTACAGCAAGGCGATTGGCCAGGTGATATACTTGTTTCTCGATCTCCGTAAGGTCTGAACTTTAGCAATTTATACAGACAAGAGATGAACAAATATGCCACGCTTCAGATTACTGTATAAAATGGAAACAGAATTGTGGAATTCTTCTGTTGCCAAAGTTGCAAACTATGAAAATGAACCAGACAGACTTAGAGATTTTACCTACAGGCTGCAGGTAGATTACTATCATATCACGATGTACTTACAGTTAAACATACCAACACTGTAGTTTAATTTATGAGAGTTTGAATTGAGAGAGGATGAACTGACAGGGGAGTTGAGTTGACAGAGGTTGAGTTGGTAATAAGAACATATCAGTATGTTACCACGGTTATCACTTCAATATTTATTTATTTTATTTATTTATTTATATCGTCTTCTTGAAGTAATAAGCTGATGCAAACTTTATCTTTTGAATTAGAAACATAATATCTTTTTTCTTCACTAAATTTCCTCATGACTCACCAGGATGTTTTGCATGTCTATGAAGGTATTGACGGAAACTGAGTAATAATAATAATAATAATAATAATAATAATAATAATAACAATAATAATAATAATAATAATAACAATAATTATAATAATAATAATAATAATAATAATAATAACAATAATTATAATAATAATAATAATAATAATAATAATAATAATAATAATACATTAACAGGAAACACCAATATTTTTTTAATTTCTTAGTAAACTTAATTTTTTTAGGGGGGGGGGGGGGGGTCCTTGTGAAGCGACTGACTGAGGCCCCCACGGTCACTTGAGTAGGATTTAGAAATTCACACTTTCCATATCAGCTAAAGTGATCCCGAAACATATAGGAGGGTTTTCATTGAAGCTGAGAGGAATAGAGAGGGAGATTTAATGAAAGAAAGAGTGAGAGTGAATGAGAGAAAGAGAGATAATGTTATAGCCTCGAGTGGAAGGAAAATCTCCCAGGGCAGTTATTAGAATTTTTCGTTTTTTGTAAGTCCTGCACCTTGACTTGTCTTGATATTTTAAAATTGTAAAGACAAAAGTTACCGGAGGTATTGAGAAAATATGAAAGTTTAATATTCATTTTTAATCCCTATTTTTCGATCTTATTGGTGGAACTTTTTACAAAATGGTTGAAAAATGAACCATATTTTTGGCATAAAATATTAAAAATAACATTTCGATGACTTTCTCATCCTAACCTAACCTAACCGTACCTAAAGTAACCTAACAGTGCCTAACCTACTTTAACAAGCCACGTTAAGTTGTTTTGGTAAATTGTCAGTATTTGTTTTACCAAGTTTATTCGCCGTAAATCTGTATAGGAATTAAACTACATATTACAGATAGGATGTGTGTTATTAACCAACTATCGATTTGTATTAAATGAAATGTATTGCGTATATATGTAATGGTAGAGTATTAAACGATTAAAGATTATAAATTCGTATATTAATTGTATAAAGGGTCGTGTTTCCCACTAGTAACGTTAGACCTATTGGTACAACAAGACAACAATTTCTAGAGAATAAAATAATATTGATTTGTTGACGTAAATGTGTAGTTCAAGGTCTGTTTATTTTTTATTTATTTTAGAGATTGGGAAAAATAAGTTCAGAATATAAAGTGTCAAATGTGTGTGTGTGTGTGTGTGTGTGTGTGTGTGTGTGTGCATAAAGTAGACTGGATACACCCAACACAACACTACTTTATTATACATGACCACAACAAACTCTTAACTGTACCTCCACTAGGTGTAATAAAACAAATTATCGTCACAGTCAACTTTATATTTTACCCGAGAAAAAGGTTAAAAAAATGAAGGAAACTTTTAAGATATTCCCCCATTGTTTTTAGCACATTGACAATGATAGTTGGGTGCTGGAGGTCGGAAAAATTAGAACTTGTTTGGTATACAGTCAAAAGGAATGGTCATGTAATATAACGTAACATACATCCCCTAAACTAATATAGGTATAATTTGGTCATTTTTTTTATAATAGTAAAGGATGTCTTAGGTGATATAGAGTTAATTTTAATATATGTCAACTAATTTACCTTGAGTTATTAAGTAAAAGTAATAAAAACTAGAAGTTATTTAGGCAAAAGTACAGTTTCAGCTGCGTTTTAAGGCGTATTCATATTGTTCCTTCCGCTTTGCATCACACACATACACACACACACACACACACACACACACACACAGGAAGTAAACTCTACAACCATCGAAATTATACAGAATACAATTAACACTGGACGCCATATTGGAAGTCATATTGTATTTGATTCGTTCATCACCAAATCAAAACAAAAGTATATTTTTATTTTGTGATGGAGAGAAACAGTCATTCTTTCCCTGTTGACAAAGACATCAACATCTCTCCTCGACTCCTGCTACAAAATTGCTGATAAAAATAATTGTTTGTATTCATCTGGTTCGTCTGGATGCCAGCGCTGTTATTAACCCTGCCAGGCAACGTGCTGTCAAAATGTCCGCCACACCTTCTTGGATCTGATCTTCAATGGATAATACCTACACGACCGCGGTTATATAAGGTACAAGGGTAACCTAATCCAGAAAATGTGAGCAGTTAAAGTAACTTAATCCAGCAATTATGAAGTTAAGGATAACTCACTTTGAGTTTCATTAAATTATGAAACATACTCGTATTAGCTTGTTGTGTTAGCCAAGGGTGTCAATAATATC
Organism: Homarus gammarus; assembly: GCA_958450375.1. Lineage (NCBI taxonomy): Eukaryota > Metazoa > Arthropoda > Malacostraca > Decapoda > Nephropidae > Homarus > Homarus gammarus. Next base: position 2,398,700 of record CAUDMG010000149.1, read on the forward strand.
TCTCTGTTTATCTCACTTATTTATCGATTTTTATCACACTCTTATTTTCTGTCTTTCCCATTGTCGAATTCACTGTCTCTATCTTTCTTAAAAAAAAATATCTCTTTCAGTATCTCTCTCTCACTCTCGTTGTCAGTTCACCTGTCTCTTTTTCGTTCATTAACTCTACATTCGCCACTCTGCCTCTCGCTCGCCCCTCCTCAGTAAGAGTCACCCTGCCTCTCGCTCGCCCTCCTTAGTAGCACTCACACTGCCTCTCGCTCGCCCCTCCTCAGTAAGAGTCACCCTGCCTCTTGCTCGCCCCTCCTCAGTAAGAGTCACCCTACCTCTCGCTCGCCCCTCCTCAGTAAGAGTCACCCTGCCTCTCGCTCGCCCCTCCTCAGTAAGGGTCACCCTGCCTCTCGCTCGCCCCTCAGTAAGAGTCACCCGACATCTCGCTCGCCCCTCCTCAGTAAGAGTCACCCTACCTTTTGTGCGCCCCTCCTCAGTAAGAGTCACCCTACCTCTTGCTCGCCCCTCCTCAGTAAGAGTCACCCTGCCTCTCGTTCGCCCCTCCTCAGTAAGAGTCACCCTGCCTCTTGCTCACCCCTCCTCAGTAAGAGTCACCCTGCCTCTTGCTCGCCCCTCCTCAGTAAGAGTCACCCTGCCTCTCGTTCGCCCCTCCTCAGTAAGAGTCACCCTGCCTCTCGCTCGCCCCTCCTCAGTAAGAGTCACCCTGCCTCTTGCTCGCCCCTCCTCAGTAAGAGTCACCCTGCCTCTCGCTCGCCCCTCCTCAGTAAGAGTCACCCTACCTCTCGCTCGCCCCTCCTCAGTAAGAGTCACCCTACCTCTCGCTCGCCCCTCCTCAGTAAGAGTCACCCTGCCTCTCGCTCGCCCCTCCTCAGTAAGAGTCACCCTACCTCTCGCTCGCCCCTCTTCAGTAAGAGTCACCCCTACCTCTCGCTCGCCCCTCCTCAGTAGGAGTCACCCTACCTCTCGCTCGCCCCTCCTCAGTAAGAGTCACCCTACCTCTCGCTCGCCCCTCCTCAGTAAGAGTCACCCTACCTCTCGGTCGCCCCTCCTCAGTAAGAGTCACCCTACCTCTTGCTCGCCCCTCCTCAGTAAAAGTCACCCTACCTCTCGCTCGCCCCTCCTCAGTAAGAGTCACCCTAACTCTCGCTCGCCCCTCCTCGGTAAGAGTCACCCCTACCTCTCGCTCGCCCCTCCTCAGTAAGAGTCACCCCTACCTCTCGGTCGCCCCTCCTCAGTAAGAGTCACCCTACCTCTTGCTCGCCCCTCCTCAGTAAAAGTCACCCTACCTCTCGCTCGCCCCTCCTCAGTAAGAGTCACCCTAACTCTCGCCCGCCCCTCCTCGGTAAGAGTCACCCCTACCTCTCGCTCGCCCCTCCTCAGTAAGAGTCACCCTACCTCTCGCTCGCCCCTCCTCAGTAAGAGTCACCCTGCCTCTCGCTCGCCCCTCCTCGGTAAGAGTCACCCCTACCTCTCGCTCGCCCCTCCTCAGTAAGAGTCACCCTACCTCTCGCTCGCCCCTCCTCAGTAAGAGTCACCCTACCTCTCGCTCGCCCCTCCTCAGTAAGAGTCACCCTACCTCTCGCTCGCCCCTCCTCAGTAAGAGTCACCCTACCTCTCGCTCGCCCCTCCTCAGTAAGAGTCACCCCTACCTCTCGCTCGCCCCTCCTCGGTAAGAGTCACCCCTACCTCTCGCTCGCCCCTCCTCAGTAAGAGTCACCCTACCTCTCGCTCGCCCCTCCTCAGTAAGAGTCACCCTGCCTCTCAGCCGTTCTGAAGGGTTATCGTCAACTCTTCCTCCTGTTTTGGTGTGATGCAAGATAAACATTTTCGAAGTCCTCCTCCTTCTCATTTCTCCCTCTCTTTCCCTATTCTCTTACTCTTTCTCTTCGTCTTCATCACACACACACACACACACACACCCACACACACACTACACCTAGTATCCCATAACACACACTACACCCTCCGCCTAGTATATCACAACACACACTACACCCTCCACCGAGTATATCATAACACACACTACACCCTCCACCTAGTATATCATAACACACACTACACCCTCCACCTAGTATATCATAACACACTCTACACCCTCCACCTAGTATATCATAACACACACTACACCCTCCACCTAGTATATCATAACACACTCTACACCCTCCACCTAGTATATCATAACACACACTACACCCTCCACCTAGTATATCACAACACACACTACACCCTCCACCTAGTATATCATAACACACACTACACCCTCCACCTAGTATATCATAACACACACTACACCCTCCACCTAGTATATCATAACACACACTACACCCTCCACCTAGTATATCATAACACACACTACACCCTCCACCTAGTATATCATAACACACTCTACACCCTCCACCTAGTATATCATAACACACACTACACCCTCCACCTAGTATATCATAACACACTCTACACCCTCCACCTAGTATATCACAACACACACTACACCCTCCACCTAGTATATCATAACACACACTACACCCTCCACCTAGTATATCATAACACACACTACACCCTCCACCTAGTATATCATAACACACACTACACCCTCCACCTAGTATATCATAACACACACTACACCCTCCACCTAGTATATCATAACACACACTACACCCTCCACCTAGTATATCATAACACACACTACACCCTCCACCTAGTATATCATAACACACACTACACCCTCCACCTAGTATATCATAACACACACTACACCCTCCACCTAGTATATCATAACACACACTACACCCTCCACCTAGTATATCATAACACACACTACACCCTCCACCTAGTATATCATAACACACACTACACCCTCCACCTAGTATATCATAACACACACTACACCCTCCACCTAGTATATCATAACACACACCATGTTTTATTATTTTCTTCTTAGTGATGTAAAGGACTATCTTCCCGTCTGGCCCAAAATGATTTTCCTCACACTCCAACTTGCAAATGAACGCGAACGGAAAACTGGGAGAATTTATCATTAATATTGGATTTCGTAGGATATATCAGCAGATGTATTGTGTTTGTGGGTGAATGGGTGGGTAGGTGTTTGTGTGGTTGGTTTGTTGGGTGTTTTGTATCAGTGGGTGTCTGCTTGTGTGTGTGTGTATGTGTGTTTGTGGGTGTGTGTGTGTGTGTATGTGTGTGGGTGCTTGTTTGCGTGTGCGTATGTTCGTCTGTGTCTCTGTATGTAAGTATGTGTTTGTGTATGTCTGTAGGTAAATAAAAAAGTTGACAAACTAGATTCAATTTCCGAAACTAATGACTGATATTACTCCTACAAAGGCCCCAACGACAGAGAGAGAGAGAGAGAGAGAGAGAGAGAGAGAGAGAGAGAGAGAGAGAGAGAGATTATCCTCCAGGAGTCTCCACCACCAGAAATATAACACTCCTATACCAACAAAGTCTCAGATTTCCTACAACATTTTCACCATCAATACCAAGACACAACAACTACATGTGTCGCAAAAACAATACCAAGACTAATAACTACAACATCATCATGACCAAAAACAGCAACAGCAAACGTCAGAGCACCATGACTCACAACAATAACAACACCACAGTGACTCACAACAACAACAACACCACCGTGACTCACAACAACAACAACTCTCAACACCTTCAAGAACGTCATCAATACTGAAAAACACAGTTGCCAATTTATGTCTGTAGATCCTCTGAGACGATTCCTTTTTCTTCACCACCAGGGAGATAATAATAATAATAATAATAATAATAATAATAATAATAATAATAATACACAGTTACATAATTTGGAAATGGGTCACATGATTAACAAATAATATACAAGTAACATAAGTGATACAAATATGATATATAATAACTAGGTGGGGAGAAGGTCAAACTATAGGACATTTCAACATAGTGACAGTGCAAAAAGGTAAGATTGACTGGGAGTGAATACACTGGTTGATTACGAGTTGTTGATAACTTTTACAATGGTTGGGACTGGCCTGTTCTTATAGCGATCAGTACGTGCTCGTATGGGCTGGATGCGGTTGTGGTGTCGAACAGTAATTCGCGGACAAAGGATCTCGGGTGAAAGTAGGAGCCGGTGTCGAGGATGGTGCAGAAGCTTCTCACCATATTTGCAGATGAGGTCGTGGTGATGGTCGGAGAGAGCCGAGAGGGTCAGTGTGTTGAGTGCTTCTTGATATGTGGAGTAGGAAGGGGAGAGAATAATCTTGCTTGCCTTCTTTTGCACTTTTCTATGTGTTTACGTTGTTTGGCATTTAGGGAGGAAGATCAGGCAGGGGAGGCATAGGTGAGCTTAGGAAGTATGAATGTTGAGTAAACACTGAGGAGCTTGGGGCAAGAACTTCGAGGGACTCGAGTCGGCGGAGGAGGTGGAGACGAAAATTGGAGGATTTGACAACTTTACAGATGTGTGTTTTCCAATTTACTTTGTTATCTATAGTGGAGTCTACAACCTGGAGTGTGTTGAGGCCCAAATTAATGGAAGAAGGTGGAACAGCGTCGAAGGAAAGGTTGATGTGCATAGCCATGGTCTTGGTATGGTTGATGATGACGTGGTTGCTGGTGGCCCAATTTTGGAGACTGTTCAATAAATCCTGGAAGGCCGTGTATTCGGGAGCTGAGTTGTTGACACCGATCCCAATGGTGGAATCGTCGACACATTTCCAGCTAGCAGAAGTTTCTCTTAGGGCATCAATGATAAGCATAAGGAAGCAGAGTGGTTCCATCTTTGTGACTTAGGGGACGCCACAGGTGGGTGACTGAAAAGTGGAGAGAGCCCCTCGGAAGTGTACGGCTTGGCATCGGTCACTAAGGAAGTCTATAATTTTTATTTTTATTTAATTTGCCCACGAGGGGGCTAGTTTATTGGGCAACCACTTACATCCTGTGCAAGGTGAAGTGCAAAAGCGCTTACAGCGCCTATCTGGGACGCATGCATAATTCATGCTTGCCTTTATGACTCATGCATAAAGGGCGTAAAAGCCTGAAGGGTCATGGGTTTTGTCAGCAAGTTACATAAAGTGACAGAATGATGAGTGTGTGGGGGGAAAATTACCGGTACCATTTATCTGTTTATGGCAAAACGTAGCAGGTCCCTAATAAAGTCAAGTGCCAGGCCTGTCTCAAGGAGGATTGATAGCTGGTCAGGGAGGGGAGAGGTGTTGGTAACAGGGTCATCAGTGGTTTGTCGGTAAGAAAGTCAGGAGTTACCCCGGGAGTTTGGGTAGGATCCCTGGGAGCAGAGATTGGGGTGCAGGGCATTGAGGTCCCTCACAAGGAGGGTAGGAGGGTAGGGGTGGAGGTGATATGTTGTGGTAGGACAGGTACAGTAGAGGTGGAGGGAGGCACATAGGCATTGGTAATATTGAGGGACATACCTTTTATTGTGATTGTGATGGCGTGTACGTCGGTACTGTCTGCTTCAAGGAGAGCGCAGAGAGGTTGGTAGGGGACATCCTTCTTGGCGTAGATACGTAGTTCACGCGCATGTTCTCATGGTGGTCCATTGATGCGGAGAACTAGAGTGGATGGGCCCCAGGTAACGGTATGCCAGTGAGGGACGGGGAGCCGGGGGTGGTGTCCTCGGGTCCAATTGGGGGCCCTGGTGGAGACAGCTCAGAGACGGTGGGTGGACAGAATGAGGCACCACGTGTCGTGGTAATGGGGCGGGACGTGGCACGGGGGAAGCAGGGCACACCGGGGCAGGCTCGGTAGGGAATGCAGATGGAGGCGGCCCGGTAGGCTGGGGGGGGGGGGGGGGCGGTTGAGGTTGCCGCAGCCTCAGGGGAGGCTTTTCTCCTGGGACAGGCAGATTTTTGGGGCATTGCCGTGAGTCAGTATTGTGCCAGCCACCACAATTACAACACCTGGGGTCAACAACATAACCCACACGTGAACAGAAGCAACATCTGTGACGATCACGTCGGCACCAGGTAGTGAAGGTGTGACCCCTATGGAAGCAGATGACACAAAAAGCAGGCCCAGGGTGATATGGTTCTGCATACAGTGGAGGGAGAACTGGGTGAGCCTCAACAGTGGTTGGGCACACCCTCCCCTTCCATTTAACTATGAGCCGCTTGTGGGGTCTTCCCCCGGTAGTGGGTAGTGTCGACGAATCTAAGTGTTTCATAGACCTCAGGAATTTGACACTTGATAAAGTTACGGTTCTTACCATTTCGGAATTGAACGGTGAGACCGTGTTGTCTCCAATACTTTGTTGTCCAATTAAACCGTTCCTCGACGGTTTTCATTGAGTCCTTGAGGAAGTGCAGATTCAGCTTACTTGGTTGGTTGGCAGAGGGAAGGGTGGCGAGGGGAAGCTCGCTGCCCTTGGCATTGGTGTTGCCACTCCGGCAAGTGTTTCCCATAGAAACATTACTGTTACTGTCACAATCACTGAGGTCTGACTCTTGCAGGGTGTGGGATGCAGTATGACTTTCCGTATCAGAAATGTCTGTATCCATGAGAGAGGGGACGCCTCTTCTGGGGCGTTTACGTCGACCCCGCCCCTCCCCCCATCGCTGGCAACACTTACCGGCGAAAGGGTAGGTAGAGATTGAGGTGGCATTTGTGTGACGATCGGGAGGACAGGAGCACCTATGGGCACACGTTTGTACCCTTACGTGGTCAGACCGCGACTGGGAAGTCTGTAAGTCATAGTATAAGATTTCTTTGAAACCCGAGGTCGATAGTTTTGTTGATGATTAAATTGTGGTCGACAGTCACAAACGTCTTTCGTTTTTCCAGTTGGCGGTATGTTTAGTAGAGAAAGTTGAAAAGACAGTGAGTGGTGGAGGAAGTTTTCATATTGCCAAATTGCTGAGGATCCATGGCGCCTGCAATATCAGCATAGCCCCAGTTAAAAAATGAAACTTTCGCAGATCATGCTGGGTATTGGGGTGATGGCAACGGGTCATAGCTCATTCAAGGATTGTGGGCCCGTAGACTGGGCACTAGTGACACATATGAGGTCTTCCAGTCAGTTGAGCATGTTGCTTGACTGAGAGAAGCATTGATGAAGGAGCATATGGATTTAGGTAATTCTGGGGAGAACTTCTTTTACAGTTGCATTGGTAAGTCAATAGGGCTTGGTAGAGCGCCTTAAGTGTGCGCGTGTTTTTTTTTTTTTTTTTTTTTTTTTTTTTTGTGTGTGTGTGTGTGTGTGTGTGTGTGTTGCGTTGTGACTGGCAGACTATATGGATACAAACTCATAATTCTCTCTTTATTTTACTCATGCGACCGTAAATATGCAACACATTACTGTAGTGAGAATCGCGCTGGAAATTTTAATGTAATCATCAAAACAAATTTACCAAAGTGAAAGAGAAAAATCACCACTTCAGCAATTTATTTTTGTTAAAGGCTCAATTAATGAACTAGACTACACAGAGTTCGTACAGTTAATTCCATTTTATTCCATTTCAGAAAAATAAAACCACCGTCCTTATGTTTTTGCCAAATTAAAAAAAAAGTGGTGAGGGGAAAGTGTTGGCGGCAGCGTGTGTTAATATGAGGCCGTTTGTTATATCTTTGGGAAGATTTATGTGTGAGATAAAGTGTAAACAGGACCCACTGGTATGATAGCTGAAGTGATTTTTGTAAGTGACCTCATCCACTTGTTGACGGGGATAGATGATCCACTCTACCCACCGACACATCATTTATAAATGATTCCTCTATGGTACCAGTGTGTGTGTGGTGGGTAGAGGGTGGAGGGTGTGCTGGGGTGTGACGTGCACTGTTACCAAGGTAGGTTGTGGTGTCGTCTCTATGGGGTGTGATGGACAGTGTTATCAAGTCAGGATTTGTGGTAATGTGTAATGGATAATTTTAATAAGTTATCCCTGATTTAGAGCTTAAAGGCTAACTACACTCACACTCAGTCATATTAGACGAAATTTAAATATAATGTCCAACAACTTGAGAGAAATGTTTGAGAAGTACTAAGACTTTTGGCATATATAATAACTTCTAGAAGAGTGTGTTAGAGTGTGATAGAGACACAGCTGAGTCGGTAAAGTGTATTAAGTGTGGTAAAGATATAGTTATGAGTCAGAAGAGTGTGTTAAGTGTTGAGTAGCACAATTAATTGGAAATAAAAGTGTGTCAAGTGTAGTAGAGGAACACTTATTGATCAGATAAATATGTTAATATTTTAGAGAAAAACTTATGGGTCACTTACATATGATAAGTGTGTTAGTTAGAGGAGCACTTATAGGTCATTTAAGTGTATTAAGTGTGGTATAACTCGTTTGGTTCAGGTTAAGTGCATTAAAAATATGATCAAGTAACAAACGGCTCAGTTAAGTGTGTTAAGTGTGGTTAAGTGACACAAATGGGTCAGTAAATGTGTGTTAAGTCTGGCAGAGAAATGCATATAAGTGACAATTTAGTGTCATGGATGAATGCATATTATATTTTAGTCAAGTGTGTTAAGTGTGGTAATGTAACCCAAATGGTTCAGTTAAGTGTGTTAAGTGTGGTAGCGGTATACTTATGGCTGTGTTGAAAGTTGGTCAGTGTAGGAGGTGTGATGTACACTTGAGACACTCGCTCCTACTCCGCTCCTAATGGTCATCACTCACCTCAAGGACGACTGACTGGCTCTCTTGGGGTGTTGGAGTGGCCGCTGGGGTTTATTTACCTTATGTACAGAAATGTAGGTGAATTTCTTCTTCTTCTTCTTCTTCTTCTTCTTCTTCTTCTTCTTCTTCTTCTCCTCCTCCTCCTCTAAGGATAACAAGGTCATCACTGTTGATTATTGGAGCTGCTGAGTGCTCGTACTGGTGAGTGCTCGTACTGGTGATTGCTCGTACTGGTGATTGCTCGTACCGGTGATTGCTCGGACTGACGAAAAAATAAATAAAGCACATAACCAAGCGGAGACACAACCCTTCCCTAGTGACCTCTGAAACACGCCTGTATCATGACCCTCAATGATCAATCAGCATGAGGTGACCTTTCTTGCCTCGGACCATGACCAGGAGTTAAGTTCCTCGTCATCAGCTTCTTGATGAGGGATATTCCGTCTTATGTACTGGGTCATTATTGTTGGGTATATCATTATTTTCTCCCCCGAATATTTGGGTCAGATTTCAATAGATTTGTAGGTTAATTTGTTTATACCGTCTTGATGTTGGAGAAGGTATTTCGTTCTTATAAAATTGAATTATTAGATATTAGTACGAATTTATTTTATAATGTTGGAGATGTGAGAATATATCCAACTCTGTGTGTGTGTGTGTGTGTGTGTGTGAGGAGGAGAGGGCAGCGTCCTTTTCATATAAATCTTGTCTTATAAAAATTACATTGTCACATAAATGGAACCAAACGTGTATAAGCATTGTCTTAAAAAGGTGTCAGAAATTAACTATCAATTGGATATCCTAAATAGGTGTCAGAATTTCTGACATGAGGTAATAGTAAAAAATAATAGTAATAATAATAGACTATTACAGTTTTTTTTAAATAATAGTAACTGTAATATATCACCATTTTTGGTTGTAATAGTAATAGAAGTCAAAGTAATAAATAATAGTCTATTACTTTTCTATTACAGGGACACTTCTTGAATTCATAGGTTGTCGAAAAATTTCTATTAATGACTGAATTGCTGGTGTCATTCAACAGTTTGCTTTGACGAAGTAATAAAATAAACCAACCATAACATTCTTGTTTGTAGAACGAGTGTTGAGTACCGGAGGAAAAATTTTCGGGCCAGAGAGATGTCGCCTTTTAGACATAGTAATTGAGCAACTAATTCTTCTGAGATGCAGTGGACATATTAAGTGAACAAAGAAATAAAACCACCACACATAAACTAAAATAAACGAGTGTGAAGTTGTGAATTAATAGTTTAATATTTGTCATTGAATTACTAGTGTGTGTCATGTTTTTCCTTCAATAAAGTCAAATACAGTATGTTATGCTCTATATACAGTTCCTGAAATTGTGGTGAATTGTGTGAAGCAAATATTTGTTACCACACTGCTTCTAACTTCATTTAAACATATATAAAGATCCTTTTCAAATGAGTTAAGTACCGTTATCACATACAAAAGTAATGGTAATAGATGACCAAGTAATAATAATAGTAATAGTAATAATAATAGTTGAGCAAGTAAAGTAATAATAATAGTAACATAATAAAGGAAAATTAATAGCAATAGTAATAGTAATAGTTGAGCAAGTAAAGTAATAATAATAGTAACATAATAAAGGAAAATTAATAGCAATAGTAATAGTAATAGAAAGCCAGTAGTAATGGACTCCATGTCTGGTATTCAGAAGTAAACCACCAATTAAATATATTAAACAGGTGTCAGAAATGAAATACCAAACTGAAATGGATCATTGAAAAAAAAATTAATATTCATCAACAAATTTTATTCATTCAAAAATTAAACATAGAATAAAATTTTGATTTCACTACAAAAACAAATAAATTGTACATGTTGATTATAAGTATTACAAATAAATACATTCTACTAAGTATTAATAAAAAATCTAACCTGTGTAAACATCTACGAAAAACAAAACATTAAAGATATTAAAGTATTCAGGTAATTTTATTTAAGTACATTGTTAAGTAATTTGGACATAAGGTGAAGGATATTATCACGGGACTTTCAGTATATTTGGTATGTTCTCTGTTCATATAAAATGATACACTAATTAAATTATAATTATATGTGTTAACAGCCAAGTGTTAATGTGCACAGAATGTTAATTAATTATCTACAATTATTATGACAACAAGATGACAAGCAAGTATATACAATGTTGTGTGTACAGTAAACAACATGTAATACCGATCTTGTGTGTGACGACTGTTGTATTCTGTTAACATGTGTGTGACGACTGTTGTCTTTTGTTAACATGTGTGTGACGACTGTTGTCTTCTGTTAACATGTGTGTGACGACTGTTGTCTTCTGTTAACATGTGTGTGACGACTGTTGCCTTCTGTTAACATGTGTGTGACGACTGTTGCCTTCTGTTAACATGTGTGTGACGACTGTTGTCTTCTGTTAACATGTGTGTGACGACTGTTGCCTTCTGTTAACATGTGTGTGACGACTGTTGTCTTTTGTTAACATGTGTGTGACGACTGTTGTCTTTTGTTAACATGTGTGTGACGAGTGAGGAAGTATGTAAATTAAAAGCCTAAATCAGGAAATTAGATATATTGGAGAAATTAAAGCACTAAAAAATAACTATTATAAAAACAGAAAATAAAAACTTTAATACAATATTTTAAGCACATAGGAAGTTATAGAAACTAAATAATAAACGAAGAACTTGGAGGGCAATTAAAAAATCCAAATAAGAACTAAAACTTAACAGAAGTAAAAGAACATTAAATTTTATATATCTTGAGATAGTAAAATAGGTGGAGTGAGCCTACCAGTGTGAGATATTTATACAGTATATCTATTATATAACATTGGCTACGCCGAGGACACTATGGATGACGACGGGGAAGTTAACAGTATTTACGATTAGGACGAGAGAAAAAGGTGTACGGAAAGAGGCAAGGAAGACTTGGAGAAATAAGATAGACAGAATATATGAAAAAAAACTCATACAAACACATCTTTATAAAGGAAATAAAAATAAAATATATATATATATATATATAATCAACAACCTCACCCCGCCAAGACACGAACCCACGAACTTATGTGTGTGATTGGGGAACGTTACCTCTAGACCACTAGGACACTAAAAGCAGTCCTAGACTTTGTTAGGTTAGGTTAGGTTAGTAGTCCGAGTTAATATATATATATAAATATATATATATATATATATATATAAATATATATAAATATATATATATATATATATACAGAGTAACTGTAATTGTTTACACTTGCACAAATAATTTGTTCAAACAATCGTAACCATAATTTATTACGTTATTTTATCTTGTAATTCACTGGTCAACAAAGTTTTTGTTGCATTGCTATAAACACTTGATTCTACCTAATTTGGGTGTGCTGATCTCATATCTGAAGTTAGTTTCTTTCTGTAAGCTCTAGTTTTTTTGCAATCAAGGTATTTTGAAATTTCAAAATTTCGTCTTCGTCTTATTGACCTCGTCGTCTATCTTGAAAAATTTGTCATTAAACTGTCATTAAATTAGCTAGGTAATAAACAATAAAATATTACATATTCTAAATTTATTCAACAACACAATTTGAAACATGTTCCATCTAAAACAAAGGTTGAAATTTGTATAAAACTCATTGTTAGGTAAGAAATTTGTTACTATGAGGAGACAAAGCCCAATCACATTTTAGCCAGGTAGGAATTTGCGCTTGAAGCTCTTGCGTTTGTGAAATGTCTCAGGGCACTCTCGTTTAATGCTCCAGCAGTAGTCTGCCATCATATGTTTGTCCCATCTCCCTTGGTAGCGGTCTTCCATGGTCTTGAGATCCTGATGAAACCGCTCGCCTTGCTCGTCACTTACTGCCCCTAGGTTCTCAGGGAATCTATCAAGATGACTATATAGGAAATGGAGTTTGACACTCATATTGCATCCAAGGTCATGAAAGGCTGACAACATGGTTGCTACAAGGGTTTCATAGTTGTCAGCCTTTTTATTACCAAGAAAGTTTTCCATTACCGCCACAAATGAAAGCCATGCACCCCTTTCCTTGTCGTCCATCTTTCTGACAAAGTCTTGATCACGTACAAGTGCACGAATTTGTGGTCCATCAAACACACCTGCCTTTATCTTCTCAAATGACAAAGCAGGGTGAGCAGAGACTATGTGTTGGAAGCATTCACCATCAGTATTTAATGCTCTGACAAACTGTTTCATCAGGCCCAGCTTGATATGGAGAGGAGGAAATATGATCTTTTCTCGACTGACGATTGGATCATTGACAATGTTTGGCATACCAGCTTCCAGAGTCTCACGTAAGGGCCACTCCTTCAGGTTCCAATGCCTGTCTCTAGCTCGGCTGTCCCACATGCAAAGAAAGCAGGGATACTTTGTAAATCCTCTTTGTTGGCCAAGAAGGAAGTTCACCATTTTGAGGTCAACACAAATTGTCCAGTTGTGCTCATGGTATTTTAGCAGGTGAATCACAGTTTTAATGTCATTATACTCCTCTCGTAAGCACACAGAATGACCCACTGGAACAGCTGCATAGACATTACCATTATGTAGTAGCACACACTTCAGGCTACGCTTACAACTATCTAGAAATAATCGCCAGTCATTTGGACTATACAATGGAATCCCTAATTCCTGGAGAAGACCCGGGGTATTATGACAGTAAACAAACTTATTCTCCTCTGTAAAGAATGGCACAAAATCCTGTTCCCGCTTTCTGAAGTCTGAAACTTTTGTGGTCTGGTTCAGTAGAGCCTTTTCTTGCAACCTAGAAGCTAGAACTTCTGCTGCATTTTTGGAGAGACCCAAATCACGCACAAGGTCATTCAGCTCTGGCTGACTAAACTTCTGAGGGGTTGATGACTCTGGTGTACCATCAGAAGAATCGTCGGAATCTGCAAGTATTTCTTGAGTTTCATGTTCACTCTCTTGGTCTTTGTCGCTTCCCTCCTCTTCAGCTGGAGACAACCCATTAAAAACTGGAACTGGTAGCTCATCAGAGTGCAAAGTAGGTCGAATTGCTGAAGGGATACTAGGATACGATATTTTATGTCTGTTTTTCTTGCCAACACCCTTCGTATTGATCAGACAAAAATAGCAGTCAGTTGTGTGGTCCTTCGGTTCTCGCCAGGTCATGGGAATTCCGAACGGTAAGCCCTTACGTTTTCCTTTTGTCCAGTCACGCAGCATTTCTTCGCAGTTATGACACACAGCATGAGGAGCCCATTTTTTGTCTTGGTCGCCAAGAGTAAGTCCGAAGTACGCTTTATAGCCGCGCCTCACAAACGATGTTATATTGCGCCTCTGACGAATAAGCGTGAAGTATCCACAAATATAACAGAAGGCATCAGGTTTGTTCACACATTGATTTCTCTTTGTAGCCATGACCAAATCTGAAAGAAAAAACAGACAAAATTATATCTCCCTATTGATACCATAATCGTGTAATTAATTAATTTGACCGCAAACGGCTAGAATGTAAAACCTCAAATTTCATGAAAACTGGAGCATGCAGAACAAAACTGGTTTCAAATATGAAATCAGCAGATCAAAAATGGTAAGAAACAGTAAAGAAATCTCATGCAACTGGGAATTATAAAAAATTTGTTGTCCTGTGTTATCAGTTACATTTAAAATGTAATCGTAATCATGGTTGCTTTTATGATTATATTTGTCTATTTACATTATATTTAATGCGAAAAGGTTCACACATTTATTATGGCTACTTATATAACACCGAGTTGGGTGCTGGTCCTCTGTGTACCTGGATATAGTGAGCTAACAGTTAGGTGCAGATAATTACTTACAGTACTATGATAAGTCACTTTAAGTCACAGGCAGTGACTTAATGCGGCACCAAGTGGGAAGGTGGTAATGATCATATATTATGGTTTCCTTTTAATTTCTATTAAGCGATGACTGTAAAGTCTATGTTACAGCATACGCATTGAACTGTGGAATTGGATTCCATAATTCCATAATTTAGAACAGGACCACTCAACCCACGGCTCCCCACTCAGCTTGTAATGGCCCTTGTTTCATAAACAGAAGAATTATACAAATGGGTTAATTACATTTGATTTATACACTGATTTATCCCCTGTAACTTTCCACTATTTATGAGGTGACATGGTCTGTGCACGTGATAGGGTGTGCCTACGGGAAGCCGCGTCGTATTATGCTGAGTTAAGGCATTTTAGTAGCCGGCTCTCTGGCCACCCAAAGCGGGCAGTAGGTTGATACCCTTGACTAGAGGAAGACGTTATTTGAGAGCCGTCGTGGATTGCTCCGTCTTCCCTCGACGGAGGACGACGTGCCTATTCCGTTCTCCCTCGATGGGTCACTCCTCATAGAAGTCACACTCATAATCTCACATCGAAAGGACGTGATTAAACGGTCTATAGCCTCCGTCCTTCTCTTAACACTCATAGTTAGTGATAAGTTCCGGTTGATTTACACTTTGGAATTGTCTTAGTTGTTCCTGAATAAATGAATAACAGACAACTTGGGTTTTGCTACTTATACCCAATAAAATATAAACGTACCAGCCTAGTTAACTTCGACAGAACCTACAGTTAACAGGCTATGACAAGCTTTTATGATAAATGAAACAATTCTAACGGAACCCTCCCTGATCACCAACCATTTCAATGATTACTGTTACCGCAAGCAGTAATGAGTAACTATACATATAAAACAAAGAAGTATGTCTGTGTGTGTGTTTGTGTGTGTGTGTGTCCGCACGAGAATCTCGGAAACTACTTTACCGATTTGTAGTGATGATGGATGATGTTATATGTAGTGATGATTAGACAATAAAATAATAAGAGTTTAATGCTAAAAAAATATACTTTGCTGTACCGTTGTAGTGGAACTTACATACACCGTTAATGAAATATTGATGGAAGAAGGAGTTTTGGGGAGTGAACAGTGAGACAATGTGGAGCTTCCCGGAGGGTGGCGTCCTACCGTGGCCTAGCGAATGAGCCGCCCGGACCAAACTTGGCATGGATAGCAAGTGTTTCCTTGCTTCTCTCATGGACAGTTCTATGTTGGATGCTCCAGAGTGGGAACTGGCAAAAATCTGTACATACTTGCTGCTAATGGCAAAACCAAAAATGTGGTCTACCCTAATGCACTACAGCGAGACAATGTGGAGCCTCCCGGAGGGTGGCGTCCTACCGTGTGTGTCCGCACAAGAATCTCGGAAACTACTTTACCAATCTGTAATGATGATGGATGGTGTATATGTAGTGATGATGGATGGTGTTTTATGTAGTGATGATGGATGATGTTATATGTAGTGATGATGGATATTGTTATATGTACTGATGATGGGTGGTGTTATATGTAGTGATAATGGATGGTGTTATATGTACTGATGATGGGTGGTGTTATATGTAGTGATGATGGATGGTGTTATATGTACTGATGATGGGTGGTGTTATATGTAGTGATGATGGGTGGTGTTATATGTAGTGATGATGGATGGTGTTATATGTACTGATGATGGGTGGTGTTGTATGTAGTGATGATGGATGGTGTTATATGTACTGATGATGGGTGGTGTTGTATGTAGTGATGATGGATGGTGTTATATGTACTGATGATGGGTGGTGTTATATGTAGTGATGATGGATGGTGTTATATGTACTGATGATGGGTGGTGTTGTATGTAGTGATGATGGATGGTGTTATATGTAGTGATGATGGATGGTGTTATATGTAGTGATGATGGATGATGTTATATGTATTGATGATGGATATTGTTATATGAAGTGATGATGGGTGGTGTTATATATAGTAATGATGGATATTGTTATATGTAGTGATGATGGATGGTGTTATATGTAATGATGATGGATGATGTAATATGTAGTGATGATTAGACAATAAAATAATAACAGTTAATGCTAAAAAAATATACTTTGCTGTACCGTTGTAGTGAAAAACATGGTGGAACTTACATACATCGTTAATGAACTATTGATGGAAAAAGAAGTTTTGGGGACTGAACAGTGAGACAATGTGGAGCCTCCAGGAGGGTGGCGACCTACCGTTGCCTAGCGGATGAGCCGCCCGGAGGGTGGCGATTCTTCTAGTACGGTATATAGAGTATTGAGATGGTGGAGATGGAGAGACCCAGAGGAGGTTGGGGTGTTGGGTGGTAGTAAGGGAAGCTTGTTTGCGTATAAACGCCTGACACAGCAAAGTCGGCCAGCCAGGGCTGGGCATGTGACGCCGGACAGGGCACTGCCACTGTAGAGTCAACACCTAACCTGTTTCTCTTGAGACTTTCAACAAGTAAGTTTAACTTGTACTTATTGTTTACACAGGTAGACTGTGTCCATTGCATCACTTATCATTGTGACAACATAGAAATATGGCAAATTAAGTACTCATTATAAGTGTTAATATTAGACTAATTACATAGCTATGATTGTTATGTGAATATATATTGGATTAAACATTTATGTATGATTGTCTATGTATGATTTATTTGAAATACTAAAATGAATTGTATTTAGCAGGTTTGACCGAATTATAACGTTCGAGTTTAACTTGAAGAGTCTGATTAACCTTTAAACACTCAGAAGGCGTTTACAGTTACTTTATAAATGTTGGCAAAAATCTTTCAGAGAGCATCCCTGATCACCATGAGGAATTTAGAGCCTACCTGTAAAACAGACAGCAAAATTATTTGTTCTTATCCCCTGTCACAGCAGATGAATTATGGACCATCATAAAAATGTCCAAAGATACAGCAGCAGGCGAAGACAATATACCAATGAGCATCATTAAGAAAGTAGACCACTTATTACTACCTGTTCTCCTCCACATTTGTAACTCCTCCTTCACTTTCCGGATAAACTGGAAATTGCTAAAGTCCACCCGGCATATAAAAACTCTGGGGACAAAGGTCTCTTCAAGAATTACCGCCCCATATCAGTCCTCCCAGCCTTAAGATACTGTTATGTTTTTACTAACACCATGTTACGTGTACTATTTCAGATGATACTAAATGTTACATCATACTTCCTTGAGATAAATGTATAGTATATATCAGGTGCCTACAGGAGAGCTCAGGTTCTCAACTGGCTCAGCCATGTTAATATTGTTATTATTATTCACTCTGTATCTGTGTTTTTCTGACTAAATAAACTGTTTCTTGTTGTAACTACGGACAGTGATTCGGCTCATACACTCATCTTTACGCCCATGTATAAACGCTTACTTAAAAATTCCATATCATAATAACACGTACAGTACATAAGATGTGTCACTTGGCCTGACTTATGAAAAACAAGTACCAAAGATATATCACGTGGCTGACTTAAAACATCTCCAGTAAAACAAAATGAAAGATCAACAAAAACTACATCTCTTATAATTTATAATTGTTGATATAATAGTGTAATTACTAACCGCGCTACACGCTTAAAAGCCTCAGTTGTTAGAGCGGAGTAATAACACTAAAATAACAAAAATCGAATTATTATGATAAACAATTTAGTAGAATATAATGTTGACGTTAAGATTTAAGTATTGTAAATCACTCGTAGGTATTGTAGTGTCTAGACAGATTATTGCACAAATGAGTAAGCTTGAATACTGTAAATCAATTTTCAAACATAAAATAAACTAAAAATATTATTCACTGGACATAAATCAAATTATACTCAATATATGAAAACAAATATACCTAGGAGATATGGCATCACTTAGTTAAAAACAATATAACAATGACGATAAGTCTTATTGCACTGAGTTTAGAAATAACCATAATTTGCTAACATGGAAGTTCCTTATCATAAAGAGAGTCCTTTGAAGCAAATAAAATATTTTCTTATCTTTATCAATATGAGGGCTTGGAGTCAGCAGGCTTGTTCACTAAATGGGGTTTACACATTGATCAGTGGCATCCCCTTACAACTTGCGTAACTGGGCATCTTGGTGGTGGGACCTAGTGAGCTCACGCTGTTTCAGTCTCTCCTGAGCATCCTGCCGAGATAAGGTTAAATAAACACATTGCTTCATATTTCATTCGTTTCAAATACTTCCCGTGATGTTATTGTTCACTGTAGAGTCATGCTAATTGTTAAATAGCTTCACACATTTTGAGAAATCTTTTCAATTTTCTGTGTATAATGATCAAGGCTTATTTTTTTTCTGCATTAAGAAACATGATATATTGTATGCAGTTATTCAGGAAGGAGTGTTTGTGTTGGGACCAGATAGTTCATACAAACTTCCTCTAACCTTACAACATTCTACAGTCTATATTACAGTCAATATTGAACATTTAACTTACTTATCACTAGCTCCTCCTCCTTCTCCTTCTAACAGGTGAAACAACTCTTGCCACCACCTTACCTTACATCCACCACCTAACCTTACATCCACCACCTAACCTTACATCCACCACCTAACCTTACATCCACCACCTTACCTTACATCCACCACCTTACCTCACATCCACCACCTTACCTTACATCCACCACCTTACCTTTCATCCACCACCTAACCTTACATCCACCACCTTACCTCACATCCACCACCTTACCTTACATCCTCCACCTTACCTTTCATCCACCACCTTACCTTACATCCACCACCTAACCTTACATCCACCACCGAACCTTACATCCACCACCTAACCTTACGTCCACCACCTTACCTCACATCCACCACCTTGCCTCACACCACCTTACCTCACATCCACACCTGCCTCACCACCACCTTACCTCACATCCACCACCTTGCCTCACATCCACCACCTTACCTCACATCCACCACCTTACCTCACATCCACCACCTTGCCTCACATCCACCACCTTGCCTCACATCCACCACCTTGCCTCACATCCACCACCTTGCCTCACATCCGCCACCTTACCTCACATCCACCACCTTACCTCACATCCACCACCTTGCCTCACATCCACCACCTTGCCTCACATCCACCACCTTGCCTCACATCCGCCACCTTACCTCACATCCACCACCTTACCTCACATCCACCACCTTGCCTCACATCCGCCACCTTGCCTCACATCCGCCACCTTACCTCACATCCACCACCTTACCTCACATCCACCACCTTACCTCACATCCACCACCTAACCTTACATCCACCACCTAACCTTACATCCACCACCTTATGACATGCTCATACACTTATGCGTCACCAGCCTGGTCGTCTTCTCTCAACTCCACCCAACAACGTCAGCTAGAGACGGTACAGATGAGGGCCCGCAGAATCATGCTCGGGGCAAACTACTCCGGCTACAACAAAGCTCTCTCCACCCTGGAAATGCCATCCCTCAGTGACCTCCACCACCACGCACTAGCAGGGTTTTGTAATGGACTACTGTACCATCCTCGTCATCGCCACCTACTGCCACCTGCAGTCCCACACCCACCTCCCGCAGTCCACCACTACAACAAAATTCAGCCCATGAGAGCCGGGACTGATAGATATAAGAACAGCACCATCCCATCTATTGTTAAAATAATAAACAGCTCCTGATATATGTACTGTACAGCCCTGTAAATATATTGAACGGATATCATTATGTCTAAATCACATGTAAGTTTGCATATTTTCAGCCACCGGCTGCAACTCTCTTAATAAACCGTTTATTATTATTATTTATTATTATTATTTTATACAACTTTCATTAAATCCTAAATATAATGACGTAAAAAATTCCAACAATATCTGATCCAATGTAAAATTGTAACATACTGGGTCAATTATCCCATAGTTTATAGTGTATATTGTCCAGATGGTGAGGCATGAGAGGGAGGTAGCGAAGAGGCAGATGGTGAGGCATGAGAGGGAGGTAGCGAAGAGGCAGATGGTGAGGCATGAGAGGGAGGTAGCGAAGAGGCAGATGGTGAGGCTTGAGAGAGAGGTAGCGAAGAGGCAGATGGTGAGGCATGAGAGGGAGGTAGCGAAGAGGCAGATGGTGAGGCTTGAGAGGGAGGTAGCGAAGAGGTAGATGGTGAGGCATGAGAGGGAGGTAGCGAAGAGGCAGATGGTGAGGCATGAGAGGGAGGTAGCGAAGAGGCAGATGGTGAGGCATGAGAGGGAGGTAGCGAAGAGGCAGATGGTGAGGCATGAGAGAGAGGTAGCGAAGAGGCAGATGGTGAGGCTTGAGAGGGAGGTAGCGAAGAGGTAGATGGTGAGGCATGAGAGAGAGGTAGCGAAGAGGCAGATGGTGAGGCATGAGAGGGAGGTAGCGAAGAGGCAGATGGTGAGGCATGAGAGGGAGGTAGCGAAGAGGCAGATGGTGAGGCATGAGAGGGAGGTAGCGAAGAGGCAGATGGTGAGGCTTGAGCTGTAGACTCCTTAACTCTCTACTCCTGAGAGCTCTTGCATTTAGGTGGACTCCTAGCGGACCTGACTGAGTGGTAAGTTAAACTCTTGCGTCAGTTTGTGTCACCAGCAAAGTAATATTTACTACTGGAGGAGATGAATAGCAGTTTATTTATATAGAGCGCCCGCAGAACCATATCATTGAGCCCGCAAGGGTTTATTAGAAAATGTGAATTATCTGGGATCCTATCCTAGAGAGAAATTTATGAAAACATATAATAACTTGATACAGCTGTCGTGTACAGGACGTGTGTATTTACCCCAGGCCGGGCCCAGAGAGGGAAGCAGCCTTCTCACTGTGGTAACTACACACATAATGTCCAAGAGTAACTGTAAAAAGTATGTAACTGGTTGACGTGTTAAAATGCAAATAAGTGTAGAGTATATATGAGATTTTTTTCTTGAATATCGATCAAAAGTTTTGGAGCTCTCCACTATATTTACAATAATAAATGTGGCCCAGAGCGTAGATTAGGTTTGGCACCACTGATATAGAGTAAGAGGAAGTGTCATCCATCCACAACAGTATAGTGGACCATTGATGACAGTTGAGTGAATCAAGTGCATCAAACTATGACCCAGTGAGGGTGTTAATGGACACATAAAGGATTAAGAGTTACAGGAAGAAAGAAGTAAGTCTGCTGAGGAAATCTAAACCATGCCAGGTGTTCTTAAATGGGTTTCTTTACGTGTAATTCTATAACTTTGGTGGTAATTGAGTAAGAGTTAAGGCTGGAAGTCGGAGGCAGATGGGTCATGTGTTACTTGGAAATAGGCTGAAAAATTTGCTGTATTTCCAGGATGAGGCGCGGTATGAGCACAGTAAAACGGTATCCCGTAGGCCAGGCGTCCTCTTGTGGCTACAATAGCATATATAGTAAGTCTTCGGTACAAAAGAAGGCAGGATTACTGACAGTGTTCTCTTCCCCCTACTTTGCCGCCGCACCCGTCTGTGAGGAGTGAGGCGGTAAAATAGTTATGGAGGCCATGGTGTAAGTTCAGGTGTACAGTAAGAGGAGGAAATTTGAGAAACTCGTTACCATTATCTCATCAGCTGGAACGTAGATGCTGTTACGGCATTCTTGGCGGATGGCGTCACTGTTGATGTTCCACTCATACGCGTCCTCGACTTTCTGCTGCCACTTATTTGCAGAAGGCAGCTGAATCTCTGGAAAAGTTTTCTTACATGATAATGATTTAGGCCAGCCAGCACTGATCAGTACTGTAGGGTGGCTAACCGGCAAGAAAAATGCGCATTTTGAGTTTGGAAACATAATAGTGATGAACAAAAACGCTCACTTAATACTAAAACAGCCACAAACAGCGTATCATTGAAAGACGTTGGATTGCTAATCTTTGTCTGGGTATATTACTGACAGTCTGTAAAGTGTGTGGCAAAGATTTAGCTCAAGATATTATTTATTTTTGTTATTATGTAACTTATACTACTCGACTATGATCATGTTACTAAATGACGCCTAAAACAAAACTTGCTGGTCATAGAAATATCTGTATTTTTCTAGATAAAAACAAGGAGATACATATATTCTGTACTTACATCATATAATATATGTTAAATGGAATGTATTATACGCTCGCATTTATTTATAGTCATGTGGAGTCTGAGTTATATGTGAAGCTTTGATGAAGGAGTCTGTTGTTCCAGGTGAAGGCACGGCTCAGCCAGAGTCATCCACCAGGTTCCACGCGTAGTCTTCCTTCGAGTGAACTTCTCCAAACAAGCAAAAATTTGCTCTATCCATGAGTCGTTGAAAATTTCCGGTCAATAAACTTGTACACAGAAAATACTGGACATACACAAGCAAGAAAGGAATTGAGGAGTCCTATGGTATTGTTTAGATGTTCATGTCAAGCGTCACCCTGGCAGACGCCAGTGACAATAAGACTGAAAGAATGGGAAGATGTCTGGTAAGCAACCTAAGATAACATCTGACCTCTGTAAGATGGTCTTCCTTCAATATCTTCAAAATACGTTAAATCCAATAATGGCAGAATAAATATTTTTTTTTCCAAAGAATCTCGGCGAGTGTAACCAAGAAACATGGCAGTGATCATGACAAGAAAGTAACGAAAATATATTGTGGAGGAATGGGTAGTAGGGTGTGTCAATTTTGTCAACATGTTAAAAATCAAATTTGGTAGTCAAAATATTGTGCCTCTTTATGTCTAAACTTGAGATTAGCAAACAAAAATGAATTGAAATAACCCTCACCTACATCAATTATACCTTAAAGTTTCAAATATCAGTATTTCAACAAATTAATGAGACTTGATTAGAATTATTCACTTGATAGTAACTAATCTCATGTAAGCATATGGATTATGGAGTATTTTATGGTTCTATAGCTTGTGTACAATATGCATGTCAGAACATGAACATGAACAGGCTCTCCGTGTGGGACAGTTTAATCCTTGTTTTGACTTGTACCAAGCGTGAGGATAAGGCGCCCGGCTCACTCTCCTTCTAGATATCATAGACGGTGGTTTGCTCTCATTGCACTTGCACCTACTCTACCAGACGAATTCTACATTTTAATTATTGTAAGTAGGGCATATTGATTGTCGCAGTTACTTGTATCATTGTATAAAACATTATGTTCTAAGAAATTATTATGTAATTTCTGTTACAGCATTTTTGATAAACAAATTGATATTTTTTGAAACAACAATTGAATTATGAAACATTGAAATATTTTTCTATTTGTCAGATAGTGTGAAGATGTCAAAATTGAAGACAAGAAGTCAGTTGTCAACCCACTTGAGCCTGCTAGTTGGTAAAGGGAAGGAGCTTCCTGTATCAGAACTTCCAACAGTGAGAGACATGCTAAGATTAGGGTTACTCCTTCGAGAAAAAAATGCAAAGGACAGAAGGAACTATACAGATAAAGAACTCATAAATGACATGATAGTCCCTCTTCTGCATCAATGGACAAAAGCTAATGCACTATTCAAACCACCTGTGATTAATCAGTGTCGAACTATTGAGCTAAAACTAACGAAATTATGGCACAAAGCAGTTGAAACATCACTTGGTAAAGGAAACTTGGCCAGGAAAAATGAATTTCTGCACACACTTGATACTCTGTTTGACATTTTGACCTGCAAGTGCTCCATACAATTATGTTCTGAATCCAACTGTTCTCACTCAGGTAAGAGAGAAAATAATTCCCACATTGATTGTGGTTGTCCTCGTGAAAAGAAGATCCCTGTTTTAGAGCTTGAATTTATAAAGGCACAGAGGACAAAGGCAGAAGGCCAAGGAAGTATGCAAATGGGTTCAATAGATTATTCAGAAACAAAGAAGCAGATTGCTAATGCCAAGAAGAGAGAACAAATCCGAGAGAGGGAACAAAAGAAGAAAATGAAGAGTGAAGAAGCCATCCAAAGAGAGGAAGAGCTGTGTCAAGATGTTTATCACTTCTTTGATAGTTCTTCTGATGAACAGGAAGCAACATCAGATGATAGTTCCAAAGAGCCATCTGAACCTTTACCAAAGAAAATGAAATACAACACAAGAAATATTTCAAACATTGCTTTAGCTAGTATTCGCCACCATGCTGGACTTCGTGAAGCTGCAGAAATTGCAACTGCCGCTTGGATAGATGCAGGCCTCATCAGCCGAGAGGATGTATCTTTGGTGATAGATCATAATAAAATTAGAAGAGCACAAGAAAAAATAATGAAGGAAATATCTGATCAGCATGAAAAAGATTTAAGCGAGGGAGGGCTCTCCTGTCTTTTGTTTGATGGAAGAATAGATGACACAAAAGTTTTGCTAGAAGTAGAGGGAGTGAACAGAAATTTTCCAGGTCTCATCAAAGAAGAACACTACTCTGTCTGTTCTGAGCCTGGTGGTCGGTTTTTGTTTCACTTTGCTCCCGAAACTGAAGTAGAAGGGAAGAAACATGCAGAGGTCATTGCTGATCATATTTTATGTTGGGTTCAGGAGAGAGGACTTGGCAGTTCACTGCAGGCTGTTGGTGGAGATTCAACTGCAGTGAACACCGGATGGCAGGGGGGTGTAATGACGCATTTAGAGAAAAAACTAGGAAGAAGACTTGTTTGGATTGTATGTGATTTACATACAGGCGAGCTACCTCTTCGTCATCTCATCCAGGAACTTGATGGTCCTACAAAGAGCAACAACAAGTGGTCAGGTCCCCTTGGCATCATGCTGGATGAAGCAACACAACTAGAAATAAATACAACCTTTCCAAAGGTCGAAGTTGGCCCTCCCCTTCCGGCGTTGTCTGAAGGAGTCATCAAAGATCTCAGCACAGATCAATCCTATGCTTATCGTATTGCCCAAGCAATAAGATCAGGAGAAGTGCCTCAGTCATTGGCTCTCTTGGAGATTGGACCTGTCAGTCACAGCCGTTGGTTAACTACAGCTCTTCGTTTCTGCAGGATTTGGATTTCCAAACACGAATTGAAGGGCAAAGTGCTGAAGAATTTGAGGTTAATTGTTGAATTTATTATTGGAGTTTATCTTCCCCAGTGGTTTAGTGTGAAACTTAATCCTATGTGGGTGGATGGGCCCAATCACCTTTTGTTTCAATTGCAGCTAGTAAGAACACAGAGGAAGGTAGTGAGGGACATCGTGTTACCTGTGGCAAGAAGGTCCGCTTGGTATGCTCGATCAGAAGCAGTTTTGCAAGCAATGCTTTGCAGTCAATGTACCAATCTCCGAACCGAGGCTGTAGAAGTCATTCTAAAGATTAGAGGAACGCTAATAGATGACGACCAGTTGGGAGACTGTTCGTTTCATTCAAGAAAAGTTCCCCCAATAAACGTCAATGCCACCAAATTGTCAGAATTGGTTGACTTGAGTTTGGAAGTCTTAGAGCCACCATTGACAACAAGTCTAACTAGCCAAGAATTGAGAAACCTTAAAGAGACTCCAATGCAGGTGCCGAAGTGGCCTTCCCACACTCAAAGTGTGGAGAGATGTGTGAAAATGGTCACAGAAGCAGCGGGCCATGTTTACAGCCACGAGAGGCGAGAAGGTTACATCAAAGCACAAATAGCAAGCAGACTACTGATGACAAGAAACCAAAGCAAAGAGAGTATGAAGGCATTGGTTGCTTTCAAATAGACTACGGATAATAAAATATAATAATTTGAAACTTGAAACAGTAACATGTGTGCAAACGCTGGTTATGTTATAAATTCACAAATATGTACATTTAAAAATCCATTTGATGTAGGTAGGACTTATTATAAAAAAAAATTTATGCCAGAATATTGTTTTGCATGCTTAAAGACTACAATAAATTGCTACCAAATTACTCGATTTTCAATTTAGCCAGTTCACCCCCTAAATTGACACACCCTAATGGGTAGGTGATAGATGGTAGCCATGATGGGCGTTTAGAGAAATAGAAACTTAAGTCATGATGGGTGTTTAGAGAAATACAAACTTAAGCCATGATGGGTGTTTAGAGAAATAGAAACTGAAGCCAAGAGAAATCATGATAGAGACGAAGGAAGGCCGAATGAATGCATCGTCAGGAATTAACTATAAATTAAGCTCATTAGAGGGAACACCTGAGTGTCTTTAAGAAGTATAATCTGAGAACACGAGGAAAGGATGAAAATAGAGAAGGTTTGTGTGTTTTGCTCTCTCTCTCTCTCTCTCTCTCTCTCTCTCTCTCTCTCTCAGGGCTAGACACAAGGAACTCACCTTGCTCTCTGATGATCTTCTTGTAATTGTTCAGTTCAGCTTGTACTGTAGGAGGAGAGGGGGAAAAAGAGTATTAGGTTCATATGAAGTTTTCAATATATTTTTTTCTTTAGTTCAGCAAACACAAACTACAAAATACAAACTACAAACACACACACACACACACACACACACACACACACACTTGCTTATGGCTATCCGTCGTAGCCGAAAACGAATCTGTTTCATTAAAAAATGGATGACGATGGGTGGTGAACTAAGGACGGTGTCGGGGGTGCCACTGGATGTGGCTGTGGAGTCTTATCCTTGACGCCCACATTCTATCGCACAATGGGTAGGGCAGCTCTGGGTTGGGTGGGAAGTCTCTGGGAGGTGCGATTGTGTCAACTTTGTCAACGTGCACATATGGTTCTATTGCGCTCGTTCACGAGATGTTTGACGCCTTGGGTACAAATGAAGAGCCATAGACTACGGTCTGATACAATGGTCTCGAGAGCCTTTGGAGGGATGTTACCTCTTTTGAGCGTCGTTCTGAGCTGGTCTTTCTTTGTACCTTTCATATTGTCCTCCAGGGTTGCGGCGTGCCTCGGGCAGCTGCCCATAGAGGATCTGGTTGGGGAGTCGGTACTCTCGTCATGCGAATGACGTATCCCGTCCATTGCATTTGTCACTTCGCCAAAAATGCCTCAATGCTGGTAGTGTTGGTACACAATAGTATATCAGTATAAGAGATGTTGTCCTGCCAGATCAGACCAAGAATTCATTGCAAACAACGGATATGAAAGGACTCGAGAGATCTGATTTGCCTTTGGTACGTAACCCACGCCTCAGAACCAAATAAGATGGTGGATATACAGACAGCTTGGTAAACAGAAATTTTGGTTATGACTTTGAAGCTGTCATTGTTGAATACTCTGGAGCGCATACGACCAAAGGAGGAGCCGCAAGATGGATCCGAGCCTGGATCTCCTAGTCGATGTTGTGGTTGGGGAAAAGAGCACTACCTATAGGTAGGTAAAATGTTTTCTTGTTTGACAGGTTCTCCTTTGATTAAAAATGTAGGTGGTGGGTCTGCGCCTCTCTATTGAGTAATAATCTCTGTTTTTGGATGTTAACTTAAGAGTCCGATGGCCTGATGCACTGCGGAGACAACTCAGAAACAGTGTTGGGGAGCCTTTGGGGAGTGAGCAAAGAGTGTGCAGTCATTAGCATATTGGAGCTCCAGGAGGTGGGAAGTAAACGGTTTTCTTATTACCTGGAGGCGGCGGAGGTTGAACAGATTGCCGTCGAAACAGAATTGGATCTTCACGTCGTCATCGTCGTTCATGGAGTTATGGCTGAACAGGGTCACTGCTATGAGGTAGAGATTGAATATAACGAGGGCCAGAAAGCACCCCTGTTTCACACCGACTTCAACACTAAAGATCACACCAGTTGTGCTGTGATCTTTACGGAAGCCACATTGCGTCTCAGGCAGAGTGGACTCAGCGATGTGTTGGGTTAATCTGCAGAGCATAATTCTGGCAAGTACTTTACCTGCCACAACCAAGAGAGAAATGTCTCGGCTCTTGCCACACATAGAACGGTCACCTTTTTTTTTCTTGTAGACTGCGATGACGCTCGAGTTCTGCCATTTTTGGGGGACGCTTTCGGTTGGTGGAGACGCTGGATGAGAAGGTAGTCTCCGCTCATAGATTTCTGAAGGCTGGCCGTCTGGCCCGGCACTTTTGTTGTTTTTGAGGCCCTTGGCAGCCCAGAGGGTCTCAGAGAACTCAGGTACTGTATCGAGTTCTACCGGCGGGGTCAACTCTAAGATAGTATCTAATATGTTGGGCTCAGTAGGGTTCCTTTGGTTGAGAAGTCTACCAAACTGTTCCGCCCATCAATCCGGGATTTGCTGTTTGTTCTTGAGAATTTCACCACCGAGTGATCTCACTGGAGTGATATTGCGCTTGACGGGACCATGAATGTCTTTGGTGGCATTGTAGAAGTCCTGATGATCGTTCTCGTTGTCGAAGCTCTGGCTTGGCACCACTTGTTTTCCTTTTTTCGTAAAGTTATCTCTGCTTCTGCCCTGAGTGAACACTTACTGGTTCTGAGTGCAGCAGATTTTGGGTTTCAGAGTAAAGCATCGTTAGCTTTATTTTGGTGAGCAAAAACTTCATATATGACATCAGTGTTCTTACCGAACCAGTCCCGGTGACGTCGTCTGGTAAAGCTGAGGATATCCTTTGTAACTTCGTAGCAAGCAGAGGTTGTTCCACGCCTATTGTGTTGTTGCTTAAATTTATTGTGAGTGTGGAAGACAGACGCCCATCTAGAGTACTGCGGAAATTTCTAACTACTGATGGGTTTTTGAGGGTGTTCCAATGGATTTTTTTTTGGAGGGGGGGGGGGGAGGTCTTAATGGCACTTGGGGGCGGATTTCAAGCCTCATCTTGGAGTGGATTAAGATATGATCGGTGGAGCACTTTGCACCACTTTGGAGAACTTCTCGCCGGTCACGTTACCTGACAATGATGTAGTCGAGTATGTGCCGGTGCTTCGACCTTGGGTGTATCCAGGAGATTTTATGCTTGTTTTTAGTTGGAATGAGGTATTGGTTACGACTAGAATATGTTCTAAACACAAAGAGAGGAGTCTGAGGCCATTGCTGTTCATGTTGTCGATGCCATAGCGGCCCAGAATGCCGTCCCATAGGTGGAAGTTTGTACTGACTCTTGCATTGAAGT
Source organism: Homarus gammarus (assembly GCA_958450375.1). Classification (NCBI taxonomy): domain Eukaryota; kingdom Metazoa; phylum Arthropoda; class Malacostraca; order Decapoda; family Nephropidae; genus Homarus; species Homarus gammarus. Next base: position 2,428,205 of record CAUDMG010000149.1, read on the forward strand.
TACCGAGGATTATGACTTGTCGTTATGAGGTGTCCTACGGGGAGCAAGGCTCAGGGACTCGTAGAAAGAGTCTTTTGCTAGATTGTCACCGTCTACTGTTGGTGCGCAGATCCCGAAAAGGGTTGCAGAGCGCCCATTAGTTAAAGGGATGTGCCATGACATCAGTCTTTCAGTTAGACCAATCGGAGTTTCTGTTACTTTGTGCTTGATGGTTTACAGACAGCAAATCCCACACCGTGCAGTCGGCGTTGGTCCTCTGGGTACCCTTCCCAGAAAAAGGTGTCGTCTCCTCCCGCTTCTGTCAGTGAGTCCACGTAGAGAGGTGCGTTTCACTTTATGGGGAGGTAGTGCGCTTGGCGGAAAAGCCGCTCAGCTTTTCTATCAAGGAAATAGCGTACTAGAACAGATCTGTCAGTTCAACTGAGAGGCCCTTCCGCCAAGCGCACTACTTCCCCGTAACGCTTGTCTTTAACTATGCCTTTACGTGAATATGTGGTGTTTACACTTGATCCTTCTCTTTATAAATTTATCATTATTATCTGTTGCTTTGTATATTTTGCCATGCATCAAGACAATATCCAATGAAAAATTTCTCGAAACGTGAGTGTTAAGAAGGCATATGGCACGGCTCTGCCGCCTACTAACCCCCCCCCCCCCTTCCTCATCTCGCCAGATGTTGCATGGCGTCAATTATCATCCACTCATCAATTAGAATTGAAAATTGACGTCACCACAGTCACGCCCCCAATACTAATTGATGAAAAGCCACGTACATCTCATCAGAGGGCATTCACTTCCTTATCTTCTCAACTTAACATAGAGATTCCCCTTGGTTGACGTTCTCTCTAAAATCTCCAATCTCCGCTGCTGGTAGCCGCAAGTCCTAGTCCTACGTATGTTCAACCTAATCAGCTCATCTGTCAGCTAAGTCTTTCAGTTCGTCTTAGGGTCTTGTTTAGCCTTAGTTATATCAGTGTTAAGTTCTGACCTGCGTCTTGGTCATTTTATTATTATTTTTGTATAAAAATAAGTTTTAAGTCGAATGAGAAAATTCTCACTGTTCGCGTTAACTATCCTCTACCATACTATAATTGATAACTACTTAATTCACTATTATTATCTTGAACACACTATACCTTGTCTATGGTTGGGAATTCTGGTTAATATCTTACCTAATTTATCAATTAATCACTGGAAGTATTAAAAATAATTAAAGGTTTAAATACATAACAGTTTGGTGTCATTTGACTTGATAAACATAATAATAAATGAAAAGAGAAAATTAGCGGCGAATGTGTTCTTAAAAACCATGAAATTGTTTATTACATCGACGGTAAATATTCTGAATTTCAAACTTTTTTCCCACTCTTATCGTGAAAGTAGTTTTTTCAAGCAGTTATATCTTTACATACATACATTAAATGAGATGAAATTAGGTACCCTTAACAGTTCTATACGAATTAATTGGCGATGTATCAATATTAATCGAACATTATATATGAACCAATGAGCTGCAAAGGGGGGCGAGGGGGCTTCTTAGCCTAATACCGTTCAAGGATATTGTATTAAAGTTCCTTGGTATCGTCAGCTAAAAAGAAAAAAAAATGACTCTATTGACCTCTGGCAATTATATCACTAACAACCAGAGGGTGCGTAGCTTTCGGGTCCCGATAAGTGGCTCTGGAGGGGAGGGAGACTTCTAAGGGAGGGATCTAAGGTCTTTCGGCCAGAGTGAAAAAAGAACGATGGAGAAGGGATGATTGCCACTCAGGTCAACACTTGAGTGGGATCGTGGCTCTCGGTGAAGATGCCTTTACTACAGGTGACGTCACTATCATGATGTTGACTGTAAAGAGCCAACAACTATGCCTGAGGATGTCGTGAGGGTTCTGAGGAGTGATTAAGCTCAGACCCAGGTGGGGTAAGGTCGGCCTGGAGTAGTCAGGTGACCTGTCATCAGTAACGGTGTGATTATCTTGTCGGATGAGGGCGAATAGAAGACAATTACGATGACTGGTGGAGCAGCTGGCAAGTAATAATGACCCACAAACTTCCACCTACAGATGTAGAAAGACAAACCTAAGAAGTGAGAAATCCTCCACACAGACACAAAGACAAAATGTCAGTCTACAAATTGAACCTCCCACAAAAACAAACAAACAAAATGGTCGCAAGGTGTGTTGTGTTATCTTTCTGCACCGCCTTCGAGCGAGAAAAAAAATCTCAGGAGCGGCAGTGATTAAAGGGGAAAAGTTTATGAACAAATCGAGCAGGAAAGGAGAACATAGACTTAGCTGTGTGTGTAGCACTGGCGATATAGGGAGCTGAACTCTCTCTCTCTCTCTCTCTCTCTCTCTCTCTCTCTCTCTCTCTCTCTCTCTCTCTCTCTCTCTCTCTCTCTCACCATTAATGAGTGTCTTCTTGAATCGGTAGATGAAGGCTACTGCTACGAATATCACCACCAGCACCACCAGCACCACCAGCGCCCCCACCAGCATCAACGTAATGGGGAACTTGTTTTCAGATATACTGGCTGTAAAGAGAAGGCAAGCATCATCTTAACGTGTGAGTAAATTATAGGTTTTTACATTAAATTTTTAAAGAATATATAAGAATAAATTTGGGATCATCTGAAGATTAGACACCAAGCTTTTGTCACTTGAAGATTAACCATCCTAATGCTCATTTAGAGGAGTTAGGTTAAGTTAGGATAGGTTAAGATAGTTTAAGTTAGGTTAGGTTAGATTAAATTGGATTAGATTAGATTAAATGAGATTAAATTGGATTAGATTAGATTAGATTAAATTAGATTAAATTGGATTAGATTAGATTTGATTAAATTAGATTAGATTGGATTAGGCTAGGCTAGGTTAGGTTAGGCTAGGTTAGGCAAGGTTAGGCTAGGTTAGGTTAGGTTAGGCAAGGTTAGGCTAGGTTAGGTAATGGCACCCAGTCTGAGTTCTACCCCATCCAAACGGGGGTTAAACAAGGGTGTGTACTGGCACCAACTGTTTTCCATTTTCTTGGCTGCCTTCCTTACTCTTGCCAGTGTCAATTTAGCCGGCTGGGTGGACATCGAGTACCGGATGAAGGGTCTTTTCAACATAAGATGACCCCAGGCAAGAACAAAGGTGTCGGCAGCTTCCATTACCGAACTTCAGGATGCAGACGACCTCACCCTTGTCTTTCACACTGAACACGACCTAGAGGAGATCCTGAACACCTATGCAGATGCGTATGCACACTTTAGCCTTGAGGTGAATGTACATAAGACTCCGATTCTCTTTCAGCCTGCCCCTAGTTCAGCCACACCTCCACCATCCATCCAGCTTAACGTTACTACCCTATCTAATGTTACCCCACTTTCGGTATCTCGGCTCCCACCTGTCCACCACCGTAGACATCGATGAAGAGATTCAACATCGGATCAGAGGTGCATCTTAAACCTTTGGCAGGCTCCAAAACCGTGTCTTCAGCTGTAGGGAGCTTAAATTATCTAAAAAGTTACAGGTATATCGAGCAGTGGTCCTCCCCACCCTGCTATATGGTAACGAGGCATGGGTCACATACAGGAGGCACCTCAAGGCACTTAAAAACTTTCACGAACGTAGTCTACGTTCCATCCTCCGAGATCGCTGGGAAGATAAGAGAACAAATGCCAGTATTCTTGCTGACACCAACTGTAGAAGCATCGAGGCTACCATGTTACCCGCATGGACGACAGTAGACTGCCAAAGCAGCTACTTGAGTCACCTATCAAATAATAAACATAACGCTGGCGGGCAAACCTGAAAAAGTGCCAAATCGACACTCTCCCTGGGAGACGATTTCTCCTCACCGTAAGAAGATGTCAATGCTTTCGAGTTAGTCTGACTGCATACCGAGGCAGATAGGCGCCAACGCAGCAGCAGTGTTAGTAGTAGTTGTATCGCTGGAACTACCTGATACGCACTATCCCTGATATCGGACCTTTCCTCCACCCTCTGGAAGAAGCTATCAGTGATAATTTCATTTCCAAATTAGTGAAACACCCTCACTTAACCCCAGCAGAAAGATCACTCTTTGCACTACCACCGAGACTGGGAAGAATGGGATTGACCAATCCAGAGGAGATTGCTGCCACCGAACATCAAAACTCAGTTAAGCACACGGCAGCCCTCACGGACGCAACACGGGAGGTGGATACCAGAGTAGTAAACAGATTCGAAGGTCCATTACGACAGAATGACAGCACGGCCAAAGTGATAAGTTGCAGCAATTATTGCTGCGTGTACCAGAGAATTTGAAAAAAAAGTAGCTATAGTGCAGGAGGTGGGCGCCTCGAACTGGTTAACTACATTACCGATAAGGGCAAATGGTTTCAGTCTTAATAAAGAAGAATTTACAGATGCTAATGCGCAGCCAGTAGAAGGTTTGTCCTCCCAGTGCGTGTGTGGCTCTTCCTATGACATCGACCACGCCATGGTGTGCAAGAGAGGGGGCTTCGTATGCATGAGACACAACGAAGTAAGGGATCTCACAGCAAATATGTTGAAGGAAATCTGTCATGATGTCAGAGTAGAACCGCCCTTCCTTCCATTGGACGGTGAGAATTTCCAACACAGGACTTCAAACACATCCAACGAAGCCCGTGTGGACGTCAGTGCTCGAGGATTCTGGACGCTGGGACATCGAGCCTTCTTCGACATAAGGATTTTTTATCCCATGGCCGCATGTCACCGTAACCTAGCTCTCGATGCTGCACACAGGAGGAACGAGGACGACAAGATAGGGGCATATCGGGAGAGAATTCAGAATGTCGATCAGGGCAGCTTCACGCCTCTGGTTTTCACAACCATTGGTGGGATGGGACCAAGTGCAAGATGCTTCTATGCCAGACTCGCCGAGGTGTTATCTGAATGGAAGCAGCAGCCCAGATGTTACGTTACAGCCTGGTTGAGATGTCCACTGTCCTTCTCCCTGCTTAGGTCTGCATTGCTTTGCCTCAGGGGAACGAGAGCATCTGCCCCAAATCCGACAACAGTCGAAGATATTGACTATGAGGCAACTGTCACTGAATGCTGCATAGATATGCGGCTCAACTAACTCAGCACAGCTAGGGTAGCTACTTATGTATTAGGATATTTAATTTTAAGGCAATAAAATGGCGAGGAAGGTGTAACTACTGGGGGAGGCGGGAGGCCACTATAAAACAAGTAGTTGTAGTAGTTGTTGTTGTTGTTGTTGTTGTGTGGGTTTTTGTGTTTTTTTGTATGAGTGTAATAATAATGATAATAATAATGATAATAATAATAATAATAATAATAATGATAATAATAATAATAATAATAATAATAATAATAATAATAATGATGATGATGATGATAATAAAAATGATAATAATAATAATAAAAATAATAATTAACTGTTTATTGAAAGAGCATGGCAGCCGGAAGGCTGAAAATATACAGTTATACAATTGGGGAATGGGTCTTTTGATTTACAAATAATATACAAGTAACTTAAGTGACACATATATGATATATAATAACTAGGTGGGGAGAAACTCAAACTACAGGACATTTCAACATAGTGACAGTGCAAAAAGTAAGATTTACTGGGAGCAAATACACTGGTTGATTACAAGTTATTGATAATTTTTACAATGGTTGGGACTGGGCTGTTCTTATAACGATTAGTTTGTGTGTGTGTGTGTGTATGTGTGTTGTAGTGTTGGAAAATATATTGACTCACGGAAATCTTCGTCAGAGGAACATATGACCCAGTCCATGATGCCGTTGCTCACCACCGACACGTTCTTCACCATACCAGGTTTTATTATGGTTAGTTCTACGCCGCCTCCACTTATCTCCGTAACTGTATCTCTCTGCAATGGTTTTTTTTTTTAGGACAATATTCCTATATTCCTGCGAGGTTATAATGGGAAAAAGATAAATTTTATTTTCATTTCTACAGAATATAAATGAAGTATCCAGTGTTGCTAGTACAATTTATTTACAATCATATGCAATCAGATAAAGACTTTACAGTAAATATTCTTTTTCCTGAATGCAGGCTTCAGCTCGTCGCAAAAGTGACAAAAACTACTAACGTACACGTTTGAAGACTCCAAGTGTGTTGCGAATGTTTGTGGCACCGTCTTGCAATATATATATATATATATATATATATATATATATATATATATATATATATATATATATATATATAATCAACGACCTCACCAGCAAGGAATCGAACCCTCGACCTACTGGGTGGCCCTAGGGAACGCTTACTGGCTAGCCCACAAGGACACTAAAAGCAGTTCTAGACTCTGTTATATTTCACACAAAGCCTGTTCATCGAGCTGATGGCGCCGTGAACCTCATTGGGAAACTGCCCGTGCCTCGTATGTGGTGTCAGTAGCATTTTACCGAATCCAGTTGGTATGAAACGCGAGGTACATATGTATACTTCATTTTTAGTCCATTTAACACGCGGACTTTGAACATATAATCAACAACCTCACCAGCAAGGAATCGAACCCTCGACCTACTGGGTGGCCCTAGGGAACGCTTACCGGCTAGCCCACAAGGACACTAAAAGCAGTTCTAGACTCTGTTATATTTCATACAAAGCCTGTTCATCGAGCTGATGGCGCCGTGAACCTCATTCGGAAACTGCCCGTGCCTCGTATGTGGTGTCAGTAGTGAGGTCGTTGATTATATGTTCAAAGTCCACGTGTTAAATGGACTAAAAATGAAGTATATATATATATAATATATATATATATATATAATATATATTATATATATATATATATATATATATATATATATATATATATATGAACCGGTCGGAAATTGCTGGACATTTAATTTCTCACTTGACTTCGGGTTTATTAATTATTAGATGTTAATTGCAGTGGAAGCGCCCCTTTGAGAAAAAACCCGAACCAGCACAAGAACACTTAAATTTACCAACAAAATGAACTGTCCGTGACCCGTGGAAGGATAGCATCTGTGACTGGGATGAATGAGACACACTGTAAAATTTAGACACTTATATTCCCTCCAACACTACAAACACAATCAAATAATGGTACACCAATATGCCCACCTCTTAACTTGAACTTAAAACACTACTCTGGGGAATAAAAGTTATACATGATATTGAAATTATTAGAAACTCAGACAATGCCTCATTAGACAACAATAAATTCAAGTATTAAGAATTGTTGCTTGCACACATGAAACAGGCCCTAAGGGCTTTCAACAAAATAATATCAATCACTGAGAAAATTTTATTAAAACAAAATAAGAAATTAATAACTCTACAATGAATAGGACTTAAGAGCACTCAACAAAATTATATCCAGCACTGAGAAAATGGTGTAAGAAAATAAGAACTTATTAACTCCACCCTGAATAGGCCTTCAGGGCACTCAACAGAATTATATTACCCCCAACAGATGCACACTTCCTAACCTAACTTAAACACTACTCTGGGGAACAAAGGTTATACCTGAGATTGAAATTATAAAGAAATATTAAATGCATTAAAGGAACTAAGTCACAGTAACACTCTGGTTTCAATTAGTGACACAAACATTAAAAAACAATACTATCAAAATTATTTCAGAAATATTAAACTACACACGTCAAGATAATATCAGTAACTGAAAAATGGTATTAACTACACACAAAATATTATCACTATTATTAAGAAGTTACTGAGTCCACCAGGACCCGTGAACCATGCTTCATCCAACTCAACATACACCCGTAATAAGGGAGATAAAATGTTTCTCTAGGTATCCCCTAGACTCCTGGTCTCAGTGTGTGACCATTAATTTACGCAGATAGCCTCAGTGTACTCTTAGTGCGTCCATGGGTGGGAAGAGAGTGAGCCAATCAGCCCTTGTTCAGTGGAGAGCTTCTCGTAGTAAAAGGTTTTCACTAACTGCTTGAAGATATGTGATATTGCGAGCCGAGGTAGAAGAGATCTGGCGACCCCAGACGATCGTCAGTTGTGCACCCAGACAGCTGGTTTCACTTCGGAGATCTCTGGCTAACCCCGCTGACCAGTGACAAGCCTGCACTGATCGTTCCAACTGCGACAATCGCTAATCATCAATCATCAACGGCAGTCTCAAACGGCAGTCAATCTCTCGCAGTCATGACTCTCTCAGTCAAGTGGGTTCTGAAGGAAACCCTGAAATGAACTCACTGTTAGCTCTTGTTAACTTTATCACTGCCCTATCTAAACCCTGTCTGAGATCGAATGAGACTTACTTGTTATACTGCAATAGTGCAACACAGGTAAGTAGACCATGTGACCGTTTCCTGGACGGACGCGCAGAGACGTCCTGTCTGTCCAATCGCTTTCGCGTGACTGAGAGCCAGCCAGCCTCATGTCCTCTCGAGGCGTTAACTTAGGCCTACGTGACATATTTTCCGGCTACTAATAACTTTCTTGGGACACCCGTAACATTATTCAGACTGATAAACGATCTATAATAATTTCAAATTCAATAATAGTCCCTTAACTTCATGGATCGCATCATTATTAATTCGGTAAACTTCATTTAATATCGTATAGGCCTAGTTCCAAAAGCTCTCACTACGTGCAGGAGCGCGCCTCCCTCAGTCGGGAATCGAACCTTGGACCTCTGCGTGTGAACAGGAATTGCTACCACCGCACCACAAGGACAACAAAAGTAATCCTAGGCTTTGTTTTTATTTCACACAAAGCCTGTTGATTCGTCTTTGTTAAGCAACGTGAACTTCCATTGGGGATGGTCCGTAACAACTATGTGGTCGGAGTTGCATTTTACCAAATCCAGCTAGGAAACTCGAGGCTACAGAAGCCCCTTGCATTGCAAGGGTAACTCAGGCCACCCCGGGCGAAACCCGGTTTTTGTTTGAAAGCCTTATTTTCGGTCTAGCTCTATACGATGGTAGTAGATGAGATCACTTTACTAGACTGTAAATAAGGTTGAAAGCCCTTTTAAAATAGGGTGTAACCAGGGACGGATTCAGGAGTGGGCAAAATGGGCAGCTGCCCAGGGGCCTCCACATATTATAATATTTTATTTATTTGTGTATTTATTTGGATCATTTTTATTTTCATTCTTTAAAATTCATGTTTATCCCTTCCATCTTGGGTAGTTATAATGAGGGGGCCTCCACAAAGAGGCTGCAGACAGGAAAATATGGGCTTGGCTTTCGCGTCGTAAGGTGCTCTCGTCCCGTCAGTGAGTGAGGAGAGGTGGGCGGCCAATAACAGCAGCCAGCTCGCAGCCTCCTCCCCCGTCTCGGCCAATGACAGTGAGCGTCTGTTATCTACGTAACTGCCCCTCCAGCCAATGGGCGCGGAATCCCTCTCCCTTTCCCTCAGTTCTCTTTTGTTGTGGCGGGATCTACGCGTCTAGCAAGGTGAACCGTGATTTGGCACGATTTTACCTGTATTATTGCCCTGCAATGTTGCAGTATAGACATCACACACTACTTCATGGTGTATTTCAGAGCAATATTAGTAAACAATAATACTATTCTTACACAAACAAGCCCTCGGAAATATATTTTATTATAATTTTTTTCAGGTAATTATGCAATGTTGCATTATAGTGCACATCAATCGGCTCTTGCATGACTTCCTGACCCACCAGATGCATTTTATTTCACCAATACTTAATATATTTACCAAAATAATTACACATTGTACACAATATTTAACTTTGATATCGATTAAAGTAAAAAAAGCCATAAGCACGTGGGAGTTTTGTTGCTTCAAGTCAACATTGCAACAACCCAGTTCGGGTTTGGTCACCGTACTACAGAATGGATATAGAGTCTCTAAAAATTTTTTAGAGGAGAATGACAAGACTAATCCCGGGCATTAGGAACCTTGAGTACAGAGACAGTTTAAAGCATCTTAATTTGCACTCCCTCGAGAGACGTAGAGTGAGGGGCGATATGATCGAGGTGTATAAATGGAAGTAGAGGCTAAACAAAGATGATATAACAAAGGTACTCAAACTATCCAACCAGGAGCGAACTCGTATCAATGGTTTTGAATAAGACAAATTTAGATTTAGACGCGTGATAGGTAAACATTGGTTTGGAAATAGAGTAGTGGATGAGTGGAACAAGTTGCCAAACATCATCATTAACTCGAATACGCTGGATAGCTTCAAACATAGGCTGGATGGTTATATGAGCGATAGGGGTTGGGTGTAAATGGGTTGGGTATAAATGGGACTGCCCAGTATGGGCCAATCGGCCCACTGCAGTTTCCTCCATTCTTATGTTTTATGTTGCTACTTCATGACACGATACCGTCCTTTAGCTTCAAAATGCTGTATCTCAAAAAACTACACAGTTATGCTCGTTAGAAGTTGGAAAAACTTTAAACGCGGTTTTCTCGGCTTTCAAGTTTTCGCGCGAGTTGTCCATTATCTCATCAGTCCATATAGCACGCGGACTTCCATATATATGCCCCACGTGCTCACGAGTCTTGTGAACGAAATCTGCATTACTCACAAGTAAGTTCAGTTCAATTGCGTACAGTGATTAAATAGGGATGGGGAAGGAGTATGCGGCAGTGTTTAATAAATGGATTATCCCACGGTTTTCGTGACGCTAACTTGGCGGCTAACGGCTGGCGGCTCGCAACTGGTGCCTGCTGGTAGTGGTGGTACAGGTAGCACCGGATAATATGACGGGTAACCTGGAATGGATTTAACAGCCAGGTCGATCTCCTAATTTACCGGCTGGTTACACCCTGATTACCCGGGTTTTGTGTGCAGGTGAACACATGGGTAAGCCAACGAGAGCCTTCGCCTAGCCACCACTGGCTGGACGCCCCAAGCCCTGAATCTGAGACCAGACAACTAAAAAAAAGCTAAAGGGTGAAACTACATGTGGAGAACGTAGGGTCTCAAACTTGATAACCTTAGTTTTTACCTAGCAGCCTGGCTGGGAAGAAGTGACCTGGGGGGAGCTCATACCATTCTGGCCTTAGTCACTTAGCACTGGTTTGTACAGTGACCTGACGCACTGAGGCAGGATTATTTCTGTTGCACTCACTCTCAAGTAACGTTAACGGGAATCAACAGCCCCTTTATGCAACTGAGTGAACTCTATCTTGTGTGTTGTAAGCTTGCCAGTTTATGGGATACTGAAATCTCATGGTACTATTGAGCAGAGTAACTATTGGTTTCAAAGAGTAACTGTGCTGATTCTCTATTAACTATGGATGTATGTGGGTTCCATAACCAAGTCCTGGTATAGGGTAAATGGCCCATCGTGGTTGATCCTACATTCTGGACATGGTGGACTATTCATCTGGTGTTTATGACTTTAGTGGTGTAGACGTAAGATGTTCATATCTTGGCTAGCGTTGCTGTGCACGGTTACAGGTATGGTGGAGGAAGCACCCGTGACTTAATGAGTACAGGAGTAATTTATGTAAAATCACCTAGTGAGCCATCCCCCTGGCAAGTCATAAGAACATAAGAAAATAAGGAGTCTGCAATAGGCCGATTGGCCTGTGCATGGCAGCTCCTGTCGAGAGCTACTACCACTCTCTATCATCCATGAATCTATCTAGCCTCCTTTTGAAACTTTCCAGAGTTCCCGCACTTACTACAAAGTTGCTAAGCTTGTTCCACTCGTCCACCACTCTATTTGTCTGCATATAATTTCATGTTTTATATATGTGCATGCTAATTGGTCTTTGGCGATATCATGCCATATTATTCTATGATTATGTTGTTGGGTATGAAGCCATATAATATTTTATGGATATGTTGTTGAGGGGATGCTGGGGTAGGGGGCCCATCAGAGGTTCTTTTTTAAAGAGAGGAGAGTGGGATTAACTCCATGAGACACACCCCTGACCTCAGTATTGGCTGGGGTGGTGAGGTCATAATTATCATCCATTGTGTTGGGACGCACAGTGCGTAATAGGATGTGCTCGGGATTTGGATGATTATTGGGTCGCGTGAGTTCACAATGGGACCAGTATAACTATTTTCCTGTGCAGATTATGTTTTTCTTTTAACAAAGGAATGGAGGAAACTGCAGCGGGCCTATTGGCCCATACTGGGCAGTCCCATTTACACCCAACCCCTATTGCTTGATAGTTGGATAGCTTGAGTACCTTTGTAATGACCCCTTTCTTAACCCTGACTTCCATTTATACACCTCTATCATATCGCCCCTCACTCTACGTCTCTCGAGGGAGTGCAAATTAAGATGCTTTAACCTGTCTCTGTACTCAAGGATCCTAATGCCCGGGATTAGTCTTGTCATTCTCCTCTGAATTATTTTTAAGGATTCTATTTCCATTCTGTAATACGTTGACCAGAATTGAACTGCGTAATCCAAGTGAGGTCTCACAAGCGCAAGATATAGTTTTCGGATGACCTCGCTAGTCTTGTAACTAGCTAGTACTTTATCAACCTTGTTTCCACCAAAGACACATTGTATACTTGGCTTAAGATTCCTACTGATCATTACTCCTAAATCTATCTCACAGTCGGATTTCTCAGTAACATCGTTGTTCATCTGGTATCTGGGTGTGCTGAGGAGTTAATACAAATGCCTGTTGCGTCTCCTTAACCTCAATCTCAGAAACACCAGTCCAGGTCACGGAAAGTAAGAAAGTAAATATCTGAAACTTTTTGTGCTAATTCGTTATTCTGAGGGGCCCCTCCACTGTTTTACCATCCATAGATCACCACAATAAGAATTTCGATCTGATATATTTATATTTATACTGTATATATATATATATATATATATATATATATATATATATATATATATATATATATATATATATATAATATTCAGAAATTTCAAATGCCCTGCCATTAGGGATACTGAGCGTTCAATGTCGTCTGAGGGAAGAGAGCGCTCCCCACACATAGTGGGAGGTTGTGGAACTAGGCCTATATGATATTAAATGTAATTTGCCGAATTAATAATGATGGGATTCATGAAGTTAAGGGACTATTATTGAATTTGAAATTATTATAGATCGTTTATCAGTCTGAATAATGTTACGGATGTCCCAAGGAGTTATTAGTTAGGCGGAAAATATGTCACGTAGACCTAAGCTAACGCCTTGAGAGGACGCGACGCTGGCTGGTCCTCAGTCACGGAGAAGCATTCAGACAACAAGACGTCCCTGCGCGTCCGTCACAGAAATAGTCACGTGGCCTAGTCACCTGTGTTGCACTATTGCAGTATAACAAGTAAGTCTCATTCGGTCTCAGACAGGGTTAGATAGGACAGTGATAAAGTTAACAAGAGCTAACAGTGAGTTCATTTCAGGGTTTCCGTCAGAACCCACTTGACCGGAGTTTGACTGCGAGAGATTGACTGCCGTTTGAGACTGCCGTTGATGATTCAGGGTGGCGATTGTCGCCATTGGACCGATCAGTGTAGGCCTGTCACTGTTTAGCGGGGTATCAAAGGCTCTCTTGAGGGAATCTAGCCGTCTGGGTGCCCAGCTGACGACGGGACGATCGTTGGGGTCCTCAGCTCTCCTCTACCTCGGCTCACAACACCACATGTCTCGAGCAACTTAGTGAAACCCTCTTGCTAACGGGAAGCTAAAGCTTCTCTCAACTGTACAAGGTCTGATTTGCTCACTCCCTTCCGTTTCATGGATGTACTGGGGGTAAAGTGAAGCCAGCTGAGTGATACAGGGTCGCACACTGAGACCATGAGTCTAGGGGATACCTAGAGAAACACTTTATCTCCCTTATTACGGGTGTATGTTGAGTTGGGTGGAGCATGGGTCACGAGTATTGGTGGACCCAGTAACATATCAATAACAGTGACTATATTTGTGTGTAGTTAATACCATTTCTCAGTTACTGATGTTATCTTGACGTGTGTGGCTTAATATTTCTGAAATAATTTTGATAGTATTGTTTTTTAATGTTTGTGTCACTAATTGAAACCAGAGTGTTACTGTGACTTAGTTCCTTTAATGCATTTAATATTTCTTTATAATTTCAATCTCAGGTACAACCTTTGTTCCCCAGAGTAGTGTTTAAGTTAGGTTAGGAATTGTGCATCTATTGAGGTAATATAATTATATTGAGTGCTCTTAAGGCCTATTCATTGTAGAGTATTTAATTTCTTATTTTTTGATACCATTTTCTCAGTGCTGGATATTATTTTGTTGAAAGCCCTTAAGGCCTGTTTCATGTGTGCACGCAACATTTCTTAATACTTCAAATTTATTGTTGCCTGAGTTTCCAATAATTTCTATATCATGTATAACTTTTATTCCCCAGAGTAGTGTTTTAAGTTCAAGTTAAGAGGTGCGCATATTGGTGTGCCATTATTGGATTGTGTTTGTAGTGTTGGAGGGAATATAAGTGTCTAAATGTAACAGTGTGTCTCATTCATCCCAGTCACAGATGCTATCCTTCCACGGGTCACGGACAATTTATTTTGTTTAGTAGTTTTAAGTGTTCTTGTGCTGGTTCGGGATTTTTCTCAAAGGGGCGCTTCCACTGCCATCACCATCTTTAATAAACCCCAAGTCAAGTGAGAAAATAAAGTCCCGTATATTCCGACCGGTTACATATATACTGTATATATATATATATATATATATATATATATATATATATATATATATACTTTTTTTTTTTTTTTTTTTTTTTTTTTTTTAAGTCTTCGAGGTAGTAACTGATGACGAAAATTACGATGTTATTTACTTAGACTGAAGCAAATCATTTGACAGAGTACCGCATCAGAGGCTTCTGAGAAAAGTTAAGGCTCATGGCATCGAGGGGAAGTTTTAAATTGGATAAAATCATGGCTCACCGATAGAACACAGAGGGTCAGAGAAGACGGTCTTAAATCAAAGTGGGGCTGTGTAACCAGTGGGGTTCCCTAGGGGTCAGTAGTAAGCCCACTCTTGTTCATAATCTACATAAACGATCTAGATACTGGGATCAGCAGTGACATAAGCAAGTTTGCGGATGACACCAAAACAGGGCGGCAGATTAATTCAGGGCAGGATGCACATGCACTACAAGAGGGTTTAAATAAACTGCAGAAGTGGTCAGAAAAATAGCAAATGAAATTTAACACCAGCAAGTGCAGCGTACTTAATATTGGAAGAACAAATACTGTCAATGTATACAGCATTAACATCAACCTAGAGAAGTCGACTTGTGAAAGAGACTTAGGGGTAGTTGTAAGGCCGGACCTACGGCCTAGAAAACAGTGCGTTAATGATCGAAATAAGGCAAATAGAGTATTAGGTTTTATATCTAGAAGTGTAAGTAATAAGAGTGCAGAGGTCTTATTGCAACTATATCTTGCGCTAATCAGGCCGCACCTCGATTATGCTGTTCAGTTCTGGTGCCCTTATTATAGAATGGATATCAATTCACTGGAGTCGGTGCAGCGAAGAATGACGGAAATGATTCCGGGACTTAGAACATAAGAATGGAGGAAACTGCAGCGGGCCTATTGACCCATACTGGGCAGACCCAATTACACCCAACCCCTATCGCTCATATGTCCATCCACCCTATGTTTAAAGTTATCCAGCGTATTCGAGTTAATGATATTGTTTGGTAGCTTGTTCCACTCGTCCACTATATTTCCAAACCAATGTTTACCTATTATCGCGCCTAAATCTAAATTTGTCTAATTTAAAACCATTGTAACGAGTTCGTTCCTGGTTGGATAGTTTGAGTACCTTGGTAATGTACCTTTTGTTCAGTCCTGACTTCCATTTATACACCTCTATCATATCGCCCCTCACTCTACGTCTCTCGAGGGAGTGCAAATTAAGATGCTTTAACCTGTCTCTGTACTCAAGGTTCCTAATGCCCGGGATTAGTCTTGTCATTCTCCTCTGCGTTCTTTCCAAGGATTCTATATCCATTCTGTAATACGGTGACCAGAATTGAACTGCATAATCCAAGTGAGGTCTCACAAGCGCAAGATGCTGTATAGTTTTAAGATGACCTTGCTAGTCTTGTAACTAACACTCCTTTGTATGAACCCAAGTACTTTATTAGCCTTGTTTCGAACACATACACATTGCTTACTTGGCTTAAGCTTCCGGTTTATCATTACTCCTAAATCTTTCTCGCAATCGAATTTCTCGATAACATCGTTGTTCATCTGGTATCTGGTTTCCCTCTTTATCTCCTGTACTGAGCACTTAACATTTGTCCTCAATGAATTTCATCTGCCATTTTTCAGACCATTCGAAAATTTTTTTTAGATCTTCCTGTAGTTTTGCGGAGTCCTCGTCAGATTTAATTACACACCATATTTTAGTGTCATCAGCTAAATTAACTTACGTTGCTGTCTATGATTATATCTATGTCGTTTATGTATATAATAAACAATAATGGTACAAGTACTGAGCCTTGGGGAACTCCACTAGTGACGTTGCTCCAACGGGATTTAGTGCCGTTAATGCTCACTCGCTGTTTCCTGTCCTGTAACCACGCCCTAATCCATTTGAGAATATCTCCTTTAATGCCATGACCCTCCACTTTTCTTATTTGTCTTTCGTGGGGACTCTGTCGAAGACTTTGCTAAAGTCGAGATATATCACATCATAATTGTGCCCCTCGTCCACTGATTCGAAAACTGATGAAAAGAATGTTAATAGATTAGTTAGACATGAACGCCCGCTTGTGAAGCCATGTTGGGAATCATTGATCAACTTGTGCTTTTCCAGGTGATTTCGAATAGAGTTTGAAATGATTGCTTCCAGTAATTTGCCTACAATTGATGTTAAGCTGATTGGACGGTAGTTAGAGGATAGTGAATGATCTATCTCCCTTGTTGAAAATCGGTATTACATTTGCTATCCTCCAGGATTCTGGTACTACACCCGTTTTTAAGGACATTTTAAACGATTTTGCTAAGGGCATACTAAGCTCTTCCTTACATTCCTTTAATACTCTGGCAAATTTCTCATCGGGACCTGGTGACTTATTAGGCTTTAGTTTGTCTATTTGTTTACTAACATCGTTTCTAGTCACTCCTATATTGCTTAATTAATTTTCTTCACTATCTCTATATAGAGTCGGTGCCTCGGGTATCATGTTTAAATTTTCGGTGGTGAAAACTGTTGAAAAATATTTATTCTGTCGTAATGGACCTTCGAATCTTGTTTACTTAGCTGATATCCACCTCACCTGTTGCGTTCTGAGCTGTTATGTGGTCCGTGAGGGCTGCCGTGAGCTTAACTGAGTTTTGATGATCGGTGGCAGCAATCTCCTCTGGATTGGTGAGTCCTATTCCTCCCAGTCTTGGTGGTAGTGCAAAGAGTGATCTTTCTGCTGGGGTTAAGTGAGGGTGTTTCACTAATTTGGGAATGAAATTGACGCTGCCAAAGTGATAAGTTGCAGCAACCGTTTCTGCAAGTACCAGAGAATTTATAAAATAAAGTAGCTATAGCGCAGGAGGTGGGCGCCTCGAACTGGTTAACTACGTTACCGATAAGGGCAAATGGTTTCATTCTCAATAAACAAGAATTTACAGATGCCAATGCTCTAAGGTACGGTAGGCCAGTAGAAGGTTTGCCCTCCCAATGCGTGTGTGGCTCTTCCTATGACGTCGATCACGCCATGGTGTGCAAGAAAGGGGGCTTCATATGCATGAGGCATGACGAAGTAAGGGCTCTCTCAGCAAATATGTTGAAGGAAATCTGCCGTGATGTCAGGGTAGAACCGACCCTCCTTCCATTGGACGGTGAGATTTTCCAACATAGGACTTCAAACACATCCAACGAAGCCCGTGTTGACGTCAGTGCTCGAGGATTCTGGACGCTGGGACAGCGAGCCTTCTTCGAAATCAGGATTCTTGAGCCCATTGCCGCATGTCACCATTACTTAGCACATAGATTTGCTACTCCTTCTATCAAGATAGGTAAAAGAAACTAAACTTGCATTCCCTAGAAAGACAAAGAGTGCGGGGAGATATGATAGAAATATTTAAGTGGTGAAAGGAATCAATAAAGGAGATATAGATAAAGTTCTTATAATTTCCGAGCAGGATAGGACTCGCAGCAACGGATTTAAGTTGGATAAGTTTAGGTTTAGGAGGGAGATAGGAAGGAACTGGCTCACAAATAGGTGGACTAGTGGAACAAGCTTAGCAACTTTGTAGTAAGTGCTGGAACGCTGGAAAGTCTTAAAAGGAGGCTAGATAGATCCATGGATGATAGAGAGTGGTAGTAACTCTCGACAGGAGCTGCCATGCACAGGCCAAGCGGCCTATTGCAGACTCCTTATTTTCTTATGTTCTTATTTATTATCATACATTATATATATATATATATATATATATATATATATATATTATGAAAATCCACAATGAAAACGTGGATAAGATAAATCTTGATAAAATCACACGGGAAAATGGAAACAACGGAGTACTCCGTTTTTTCCATTTTACCGTGTGAGTTTATCAAGATATATATATATATATATATATATATATATATATATAATATATATATATATATATATATATATATATATATATGCAAGTAAATCACTGTAGGTGCGCGTGATCTAGGTATATGCTGATAACCACAGCAAGCTTGGGAACTTCGTGTTTTCTTCTTTCCTTGTGGTTATCAGCATATATATATATATATATATATATATATATATATATATATATATATATATATATATATATATATATATATATATATATATATATATATATAGATAAATATTGCTACATTTTATGAAGAAAGTTCTGGGAATTAGTCTTACAAGTTTTAACTTATCTGTGAGGGTTTCATTTACAAGTTTGTTTAGGTTGCTTTATACTTTTATAAGTCATATAAATCTTACCTCTCTGTAAATTATGCTGGTCCTCTTGAAGTGTGTAATGATGGATGAATTAAATATTATGACCTTCTGTACGTTCATGGTCGACACCGTCATATAGTTCTGGGTGGAAGCCATGTCCGCCTTGTGCCAGAAATACAAGTCGTGTTTATCGTCTGTGTCGAAGTGTACAGTCTTCCCTCGTTGAAGAGGCCGACATCCTGCAGCAGAAAACATGAGGCGTAGAAATTATTTTGAAAAATATAAATACACTGAATAGTTAACTTGTGCATTCTAAAGATGGTTTCTCGTTCGGTTATATTTCATTTTTCATCACAAGTTCATTTTTTTATAAGTTCATTTCAGTGAAGGTTATAATGACTGATAATATAAGCGAAGTGTTTTGATTCTAATTCTAATGAAACCACGGTTCTTAAAGCGACCTGAGGAAGAGGCCGCTGAGAGGTAACAAAATCACTGTAAGCAGTCTCCTTTTAACAGGGAACTGTAACATATAATGTTGTCTTCAGCCCTTCCCCCACCTGACACACCTCATTACAGAAAAAACTGAGTAATATTACAGGTTTATTAGAGATACACCTTTTATCCACTTATGTTTGTATGCGGCTCAGACCACTGT
This sequence comes from Homarus gammarus, assembly GCA_958450375.1. Lineage (NCBI taxonomy): Eukaryota > Metazoa > Arthropoda > Malacostraca > Decapoda > Nephropidae > Homarus > Homarus gammarus. Next base: position 2,447,674 of record CAUDMG010000149.1, read on the forward strand.
GACACAGATCATCAGATCCAAACTCCTTTCACGTCGCCCTAAAACGGCGAGGGGAACAAGCCTCCACAAGAAATTTTAACACAAAGCGACTGGAGGATCCAGCGTAACACATGCTTTCAGAGAGCAGCTTGAGGATAGGCTTATAAACAACCCAAATCCAAGTGCCGAATGGGGTATCCTCGACGCAGTCATCACAAAAACCTGCAGCAAGACTCTCGGCCAGATCGAAAGAATACACCAGAATTGATTTGATGAAATTGATCCGGAAATCAACTAACTCATCGATAGTAAACTTTGATAGTTAAAAAAAAAAACAGCTGAGAGAAGGGGTATCGCGTTTGGGGGTGAATTACATGACCTCACACAATGTTCCCACAGAGGACGACTTCACTTCACCTGGTGACCTGACAACGATAACCTCACAAAATATGACGATTGAGGATGACCTGATCACGAGATCTGAGGTTGACGAGTTCCACAACAATTTAAATAATGAGTTACTTAATGCACAAAGGCAGAACATACCATTCAGAAAACTTAGATCAAACAACAATCACCCTAAATTGATAAATAATTTTTAAAAAAATATTATTGGACAAAGGAAGGCTATAGGTACGAGAATAAATCGTGGTGAAGTTTACATACCATTCAGAAAACTTAGATCAAACAACAATCACCCTAAATTGATAAATAATTTTTAAAAAAATATTATTGGACAAAGGAAGGCTATAGGTACGAGAATAAATCGTGGTGAAGTTTACCTCCGAGATTATTATAAGGTATTGGCCAGATGGGTTAAGACCGAGATAAGAAAAGCAAAGATGAAGAATAAACTGAAGGTAGCAAGGGAGGCGAAGTCAAACCCCAAGGGATTCTTCCAAATGTATCAAACTAAAACACGGGACAAGATTGGACCAATACAGTCAGATACCGGCGAGCTAAAGGATAACGACGGAGAAATTAGTAATACTCTGAACAGATATTTTTCAACAGTTTTCACCACCGAATATTTAAACGTAATACCCGAGGCACCGACTATATACAGAGGTAGTGAAGTAAATGGATTAAGCGAGATAGTAGTTACTCGTAACGATGTTAGTGAGCAACTTGTAGGTAGTAGGCAGCTACCAAACAGGGAGGTACTACCGCCTGGGAAGTTATTGGAAGCATAATGTATTGTCTAATGGTAGACCCTGCTGCCATATGGCATCACGAAAATTGTGACCTAGTCCCAGGTTGCTGATCTGACTTTCTGCCTCATGACACACAATTGCAAGGTCTCAATTGCTTCTCTTACCATTGACAACACAGTCAGTCAGAACACCGAGATAAGAGAGCCGTGGGCTCTGAGGTTAACAAAGAGATTTAGGGCAAGGTATAGGTAAGAAGTGGGAAGTACAGAAGAAGAATGGGAGCAGGTGGGCTTTCCATCTTGTGGAGGCTGGTTTGTGGCTTAACCAGTGACAGGCGTCCCTCAGTCCTGCAGGGGCAAGGGAGGCTAGATAAGCTAAGATAAGCTAGTTTAAAGTGTGATCCAAGGGATTGTGCTGTTTTAGGGTGTGTACCCAATCGTTTATCCGTGTTCTAATTTTCCTACACCGTGATTTCATTGTCCACTATTTAAGGAAAACTTATAACAAAGTCGACTTTGGAATTTGAGAATTTACACAATTGTAGCCAACGAGAATTTGATGACTAGAGGAGCAAACAGCCAACATGTATACTGTACTGTACTATACTGTACTGTACTATACTGTACTGTACTGTACTGTACTGTGAGACATTATATTCATTTCATATATATGACTAACATACGTTAATTATTGTTCTTGTCTTATGTTAAAATAATGTAGTGTGTTTCTAAGAAGTCGAAGGAATATGACTCTATTCACAGAAGCGTTGGCTACCGCTCCTATCTCTCTCTCTCTCTCTCTCTCTCTCTCTTACCTTCACTGTCTGCCGCACAGCCCAGCAGAGAACATGCTATCATCATCGGTACCAGAAGAATCATTTTCATCCTTAGCGCTCACTTCACTATCTTCGCGTTCACTTCAGTGTTTTGGTGTTTAATTTCTCATCATGGCATTCACTCAGTGTACATTTTCAGCTAAATGCTCGCTTCACTATCCTTCACTCGCCCTGTGCTGCGTCACCAGACCTTTGGTTTATCTCAGGATATCCTGCACTGGCGTCGCTTGGCTGCGTGCGCATGAATCACATGTTGTGCCCAGGCTTGAAGTAATTGTAATTGAACGTTTGAAATAAAAAGTAATTGTAATTGACTGATGTCAAAGCTTATACCTGCTTAAATTACGCCATAAAACTGTGACACTGTGATGGAGTAAGGACAAACTGGATAAGTCACACACACGCAGGGCCTGCAGAATCATGCTCGGCGCAGAATACTCCGGCTACACCAACGCTCTCTCCACCCTGGAAATGCCATCCCTCAATGACCTCCACCACCAAGCACTGGAAAGGTTTGGCCGTGGACTACTGCACCACCCTCGCCATCGCCACCTCCTGCCACCTGCAGCCCCCCACCCAACTCGCGCCGCCACTACAACAAAATTCAGCCCATAAGAGCCCGCGCCGATATATATAAGAACAGCACCATCCCATCTATTGTTAAAATAATAAACAACTCTTGATTTATGTACTGCACAGCCCTGTAAATGTATTCAATGCATATTATATCATTATGTCTAAATTAAATGTAAGTCTGTATATTTTCAGCCACCGGCTGCAACTCTATTAATAAACCGTTTATTATTATTATTATTATTATTATTTACATCCACTGGTCATGCTGCGTTCAGTTCCTGACCAGACTTTTCTCTCTGACCGCTCGCGCCCCCCCCCCCCCCCCCCCAGCTTAAGAACCACTGATCTATGTCCTCCTGCTGAAACCAAAGCAACTGTCACTTACTCCAGAGGTGATAGGGGGGTGGACTGGGCATCTTCATATGGTGTCCGTTTACCATGGGGTTACATTTATGACCCAATGAATAAAGGATGCATACCCAGGAAGTTGTCAAACACCATTATTTTAAATAACAGTAACATAAAAGTAATACATCAGTGAGCAGAAGTTACACCATTATTATTATTTTTATTACAATACAGATTACTGACTATCTGTTGTCTTCTGGACGGTGAGGTGAGGTGACATCGGGAGAAGAGGGTGGAGGTGGTGTCAGCGCCGGGCACCATTTAGGGCACAGGTGCACCGTGTTTAGTAAGCAATCCTCATTATGTGGATGGTGATACTTTATAACTTTTGGTGTTTGTTTAAGTTGGTAAACACCAATAACACGTTGTATTATGTGGACATAAACACTGCTTATTAACTTTTGGCAATACCTGAGGCATGACGATGTGTGCCGTTGTATGGGAAGAAAAGTTATTTGTATGAGTTTATTGTATGGTAGACTACAATGATCCGTAATATGTGAAAATGGATGTAAGTTGTTGTGCATCATTAAAATCATTTTTATTTTTATTATTTTAGGCGTTGTGAAATAAGACTCATTCGCAACTTTCTAAAATATTCTTCTAATTTTGTTCATTATCCCGGTTTAAACTGTAGAGAACGAAACACGTAAATTTATTCAATATTTTCTCTCAGATCTAACCACAGTGAAATACATTACGTGAAATGAACCTCATTTGTAACCTTCCTGAATATTAGGCTGATTTAGTGTAACAAATATTATACGCATGTTCTGCATTTGTTTGGCTGTGATTGAAAATTAAATTAGGGTATTTTTGTGCATTGTTCAGGTTTCAGGTGCTTACATTTAAATACAAAATATGAAATACAATATTTGGTTATTATTTCGAACATTTAACAATGACTTCATCATTAGTAAAAGTTGAAATACTTGAAGAAAGTAATTTAATATAAACTTTCAGGTAGTACTCTTTTTGCACTTTACTCCCACTACTTTACAGTTTATTTTGAACAGTTCAAAACTCGAAACAATTAAGTATCATTCTATTCAGTTTCATAAAAAGGATTATCATTGAAACAATACTCGAGACGCTTCATAACAGTTAGACAAAGTGTGTCTGTACAGACCTTTCATAAAAATATGTGAGTCAATAGGACAAATATTAATAACACTGATAATATTACAATATATTTACGGTAACATTATCGAAAACGGAATGCCGTACTGCTAGAAGACTGTCTGGGAGCTTTATGGGTTTGAATACCGTAAGACACCCACATTCATACCTACTGTTGACTGTGTATTTTGGTGATCTGTCGGTGAAATATCTACAAGTCTGTCGAAGTAATCTGATGGAATGGCGATTTATAATGAGATGGTGTCGCGGGTTATGTCGCAGTGGTATAATGTAAAATACTGTTTTGTCGATATATTATGAATTTCCGTGTGAGTAAAGTGCAAAAAGGAAAAGAAATTGCAATTGTAATGTGTGATTTTTTTATTAAGTAATTGTAATTGTAATGTGTGATTATTCTGATCAAGTAATTGTAATTGAAAGTTGGGAAGAGTAATTGAAATTGTAATTGTAACTGACTTTGAATAATGTAATTTCTCAAAGTCCGGTCGTTGGATTGATTTTAAATTTGAAAGAGATTGTAATCATCGAGCGATTAGATATGGTCAGGCTGTTATGGTTCATACACGTCATGGTCAGGCTGTTATGGCTCATACACGTCATGGTCAGGCTGTTATGGCTCATACACGTCATGGTCAGGCTGTTATGGCTCATACACGTCATGGTCACAGGCAGGATATCTCTGTCTCTTCTTCTACAGCCACACATAGGGTGGGTTTCTTAAAGCCTTGTTCACAAAAGTCAGTTACCCTCTTACTGGTTCCTGTACCAGTAAAACCCAAAGAATTATTGTTTTTCCCCCCAAAATACTTTAATACGTAAGGCAAAATAACGGGACAACTTTGAAACTACCTGTGTCATCTCACTAAAATAATTTGCTAATGTCGTTTCGTTTGTTTGTAAGCTGAATAATCTACTGTAAGTCTTATCATCTGCCTCAATGAATCAATAAGCTTAGTGCCAAAAGGTTTAATAGCAAAGTAAACGTACTAAGTTATTCTTTGAACTGAACTTGTCACGTTTTAATCTTATGTTTTAAAGTCAGTGATGACGAATTTCCTTTGATTTTGTTTTTATTTCCGGATCCTGTTTTTGTTGTTGTCTATATCCATTTATCTCTGTTTTATCGTTTATTCTCGGTTAGCTTTTTAATTTTCTTAGACTTTTATTTTCACTCCAGGACAAAATTAATTATCTGTGCTTATTTTTTTAGTCTTATTTATTCATTATTCTAGTCATCTATTTTTTATTTTTTTTTTATTTTTACATTTCATTTTTATTTCGTTTCATCAATTGTAGTTTCCATCATTCTGAGTGGCGTAGCGAGGTGGAGGGGCGGCAAAATTGTTCCCTAGATATATAATTAACCGACCCATTTTTACTCTTTGACGTGGAGTTGTGGGTGATTACTGAAAGGCATCAGTAATCGGTTCAAATATAATAATATTAATAATTATGGATTAATTCCATGCCCAGACATCCCTTGCCCCCACGAGTAATAGGGACCACAATGTTGTTTGTTGCCAGACGTCCGCAGAGGTCAGTGTTGTGTGCTCACCACTCAAGGCCCCAGTGTTTGTGTTTTGCTATAGGTAAGTAAGTTGTATGCATAATGCCTAATCATGATCTACATGCAAGAGATAATATTTCGTCAAATTATTCAAGGGATAAAAGAATGTTTTTCACAAGACAACAGACTTTGATAATCATTTAATAGACTAAGTTAGAATTTTTTTTAATTAGCCTGTAAGTCAACTATTATGTAAAAAACAAAGCAAATGTCTAGTTTATTGATTGGATATTATTTTAAAATTTAAATTTTATCTACTTCTAAAGCATAATTATTTTTAGTTTTCAAATTAGGCTTTGTATTGTCCGATGTGTTGTGTATGCCATTAGCATTGTAATACAGACAGTTCATTTTGTTTTACGTTTTGTTCAGCTCTTAACAGTGACGGGTAACCATGTTAAAAATGCAAAGCTTATTTTTTGTAAACCAAACCAAAATCTGGTTCAAAATCATAAATCTCACAGACAAGGGAAACAAAGTTCTACCTAATCCGGTTTAACACCTTGTGCACTGAGCACCTAGATACTCCAGCAGAGCAACGCCAGATGATTACTATGCATTTATTTCAAAGAATAATTAGCACTGGTAAGAAACGTTAAGAAACATCATTTTCAGTGATCCTATAGAGTGAGTTCAATTTTAGATGACGATTGGCAACAACACCAACCAGTTCTCCTGAGACTATATAGGAAATAAATATGATGATCATCATCAGCTGTTACTGAGCAATAAATTAAAGATTAACTGAAAATGTAAATGACAGATACATGCAAATCATGCCGAATAATTTTATCAAGGAAGCTGTGATGGGGCGGCCTAACCTAACCTAACCTACGACACCAGGAGATCTCGCCCTGACCGGCACATGGTTCATAAGAACATAAGAAAATAAGGAGTCTGCAATCGGCCGGTTGGCCTGCGCATGGCAGCTCCTGTCGAGTTACTTCCACTCTCTATCCTCCATGAATCTATCTAGCCTCCTTTTGAAGCTTTCCAGAGTTCCCGCACTTACTACAAAGCTGCTAAGCTTGTTCCACTCGTCCACCACCCTATTTGTGAACCAGTTTCTTCCTATCTCCCTCCTAAACCTAAACTTATCCAACTTGAATCCGTTGCTCCGAGTCCTATCCTGCTCGGATATTATAAGAACTTTATCAATATCCCCTTTATTGATTCCTTTCACCCACTTAAATACTTCTATCATATCTCCCCGCACTCTTCGTCTTTCTAGGGAATGCAGGTTAAGTTTCTTTAACCTATCCTGATATGGAAGGTGTCTAAGTCCCGGAATCATTTTTGTCATTCTTCGCTGCACCGACTCTAGTTAATTTATATCCATTCTATAATAGGGGCACCAGAACTGAACCGCATAATCGAGGTGCGGCCTGACTAGCGCAAGATATAGTTGCAATAAGACCTCTGCACTCTTGTTACTTATACTTCTAGATATAAAACCCAATACTCTGTTTGCCTTATTTCGAACATTAACGCACTGTTTTCTAGGCCGTAGGTCCGGGCTTACAAGTACCCCTACGTCTCTTTCACAAGTCGACTTCTCTAGGTTGGTGTTGTTAAGGCTGTATACATTATAAGTATTTGTTCTTCCAATATTAAGTACGCTGCACTTGCTACTGTTCTAAATATATACACTTTATCATTCCATGAAACCACAGTCCCAGCTCTTATCTCTCCCGGATGTGGATGTGCGTGTGAAAACAAGCACACTCACAAGCCCTTAATTAGACATATCTTTTGGGAGGATAAATATGTGCTGTCGATATTTATTCAGTAAAACCGCCGTACAAGTTTACATTGATATATATATATTTATATATATATATATATATATATATATATATATATATATATATATATATATATATATATATATATATATATATATATATATAGGGAATGCAAGCATTATACATTGACAGTACAGGTATGAGAACAATATACCGTAGACAGACATTAGATACTTTTAAACAGATGAGTAAAGAGACCAAGAACATAAGAATGGAGGAAACTGCAGCGGGCCTATTGGCCCATACTGGGCAGTCCCGTTTACACCCAACCCCTATTGCTCATATATCCATCCAACCTATGTTGGAAGCTATCCAGCGTATTCGAGTTAATGATGATATTATATTTGGTAACTTGTTCCACTCATCCACTACTCTATTTCCAAACCAATGTTTACCTATTTCGCGCCTAAATCCAAATTTGTCTAATTAAAATCCATTGTTACGAGTTCGCTTCTGGTTGGATAGTTTGAGTACCTTTGTTATATCACCTTTGTTTAGCCCTGACTTCCATTTATACACCTCTATCGTATCACCCCTCACTCTACGTCTCTCGAGGGAGTGCAAATTAAGATGCTTTAACCTGTCTCTGTACTCAAGGTTCCTAATGCCCGGGATTAGTTTTGTCATTCTCCTCTGAATTCTTTCCAAGGATTCTATATCCATTCTGTGATACGGTGACCAGAATTGAACTGCGTAATCCAAGTGAGGTCTCACAAGCGCAAGATATAGTTTTAGGATGACCTCGTTAGTCTTGTAACTAGGCCCGTCCTTTAGGGCGGGCGAACAAGGGCGACCGCCCGGGGCCCCGCGCGTGTGGGGGGGCCCCGCCGGGCCAGTGACCTCGGACGCATTACCTGTTGACTGGTTAATCTGACCTGACGGCTTACGCCACCATTGCAACCGTGACCTTACCATCCATAGCGACAGTCCCATGGGGGTTGGTGGGGGTGGGTTCCTCTGACCGCATTATCTGGGGCCCCGCAGTGGCTGAGTTGCCCCTGGCCCTGCACCCTCCTAGGGACGGCCCTGCTTGTAACTAACACTTTGTATGAACCCAAGTACTTTATTAGCCTTGCTTCGAATGCATGAGTTTTATTTATGGTAAGGAAAAAGTTAGTTGTATTTGTTTATGGTAATGTATAATTCTGGAGCTGGTTGTGACAGTGACGGCAGCGAGACCACCACATTTGATGGTGACATATGTGTTTACAACAACTGTTTCCTGCTGTGGTGGCGTTATGGATGTGGTCGACCACTCCCTGATGTGATCTCTCTATACTGAAGACGACCATTATACAAACAAGAACACTCACGAGTCGAGATATTCTTGGTATTACAGTGAAACGTTATGAGTAGCAGCAGTACCATCCCGAGCATGGCCGCACAAATCCTCTGTCCCTGCCACGGCCGCTACCATAACACCACTACTCCTTCTTTATATAAAACCTCAAGGCTTAACAAATGTATTCGAGGAATCCGAACGATAAGATATAAGAGAAGTTGTAGTAAATGAACTATGACGGTGAATAAAGAAGCCAACTATAGTCTGTTTACTAACTTTAATCGAACCTTGCAACTGTGAGCTGTGGCCTATCGGGGCAGTAAGTAGCGCGGCAGCTCATTGGCTGTCTGACGGGCGGATATGGAACGGGTCACTACAGTTGTTTAGTATTACTCTTTCGTATTTATATTCTGATACTTTAAAGGAAAATAACCTTTTGTTTGTTAATCTCTGATAATTTCTGCGTCTCGACACAAGTTTCATTTATGCTTCCTCAAGTGCAGAAATAATCAGATATCAACACAGAAAACTTTTATCCTTCAAAGGTGTTTATGAACTCAGCTCGTGACAGGATGGGTAAACACACAACTAACGAAGTGGCTCAAGTAATATAATTTAGTTACAAAATACTGTACTGTACATAATATATTACAATAGGTCTCTGATACTATATGCAGTTTCTGTGTGGCAGTCAGAACATTTGACATCACTGAACCTGTAAAAAGTGACACCCCCCCTCTCCCACACACGTCCAACCCCCACACACGTCCAACCCCCCACACACGTCCAACCCCCCACACACATCCTACCCCCCCCCCCCCCCACACACATCCTACCCCCCCCCACACACATCCTACCCCCACACACTCACCAGAAAATATACTTAAAGATAAATTAAGGCAAAGTTTGAAGATGATAATAATTCAACAAACACATTTCAAGTCACTACGTCACTTTGTCTTGTTATTACCTAGAGTGACTCATATCTTGATTTATATCAGTCTGTGTGGGTAGAAATCACGGAAGGAAGAGAAAAACTAATTATGGGAGTGATTTACAGGCCCCCAAGTCTTGGGAAGGAAGCAGCTCAGCCTATATGGCAGGAAATGAGTAGGGCAGCAAAATATAACAACCTGTGCATTATGGGGGATTTCAACTTCAGAAATATTGATTGGGACAACATTGTAGGTGACTATGAATCTGAAGACTTCCTAGACGCAGTACAGGACAATTTTTTGAAACAACTAATTACAGAACCTACTAGAGGTGACAATATATTAGACCTAGTATTAACAAATAAAGAAAATATTATCAAAGATATCACAGTAGGGGAAGAACTAGGTAACAGTGATCACAGAGAAATCAGGTTCACCCTAAATTGGGAAACAAAAAACAATGACAATATGGTCAGAGTCCCAAACTTTCGGTTGGCGGATTATCAGGGGTTAAGAAGGTACTTAGGTGAGGTCACCTGGGAACAGTCACGTCAGTCCCCAGTAGGAAGGGGTGAGGTCATAGATGACACAACAATTGATCATGACTATGATATATTCACTAGTATATTACATAAAGCACAAGAACAAAATATACCATACAGAAAAATTAGGTCAAATAAGAATGAGCCAAGGTGGATGACCAGAAAACTTAAACATAACATAGGAAGAACGAAAGGAATATATAAGAAATTAAAGGGAGGGGAGGAGCAGCTCAGAAATAGGTATAATGAACTATCTAGGAATGTTAAGAAAAATGTAAGGAAAGCAAAAAGAGACTATGAAATCAAAATAGCAAGAGTATCCAAGGCGAATCCCAAGGGATTTTTCCAGGTTTATAGGACAAAGGTCAAGGACAAAGTTGGGCAAAGCATTGAACAGCTACTTCTAATAAGTTTTCACAGAAGAAATTTGCGATGAAATTCTAGAGGTGGAACTGATATTTAAGGGAGAGGAAGAAGAGAAATTAAAGAATATCACTATCAGAAAAGAGGATGTTCCTAAGAAAATAAATAAACTAAAGAAAACAAAATCCCCAGGGCCGGATGAAATTTTCCCTCGAGTCTTGAAAGAGTGTAGGGAACAGATTAGCGGACCCCTCGTAAACTTATTTACAAAGTCATTAGACACTGGAGTTGTGCCAGACTAGTGGAAACAGGCAAATGTAGTACCCATATTCAAAAAGGGAGACAGAGCATCAGCGTCAAATTACCGGCCGATCAGTTTGACGTCAGTAGTGGGGAAATTTCTTGAATCAATTATAGCAGATAGCGTCCGATCGCATCTGGAGAAAAGCAAATTAATCTACGACTCTCAACATGGGTTTACAAAGGGAAAATCTTGTCTAATAAATATGCTGACGTTTTTTAGGAAAGTCTTCGAGGTAGTAGATAATGACGAAAATTACGATGTTATTTACTTAGACTTTAGCAAAACATTTGACAGAGTACCGCATCAGAGGCTTCTGAGAAAAATTAAGGCTCATGGTATCGAGGGGAAAGTTTTAAATTGGATAGAATCATGGCTCACCGATAGAAGACAGAGGGTCAGCGTAGATGGTGTTAAATCTGAGTGGGGCCGTGTAACCAGTGGGGTTCCCCAGGGGTCAGTACTAGGCCCACTCTTGTTCATAATCTACATTAACGATCTAGATACTGGGATCAGCAGTGACATAAGCAAGTTTGCGGATGACACCAAAATAGGGCGGCAAATTAATTCAGGGCAGGATGCAAATGCATTACAGGAGGATCTAAATAAACTGCAGGGGTGGTCTGAAAAATGGCAAATGAAATTCAACACCAGCAAGTGCAGTGTACTTAATATTGGATGAACAAATACTGATAATGTATACAGCCTTAACAACATCAACCTAGAGAAGTCGACTTGTGAAAGAGACCTAGGGGTACTTGTAAGCCCGGTCCTACGGCCTAGAAAACAGTGCGTTAATGTTCGAAATAAGGCTTTATATCAAGAAGTGTAAGTAACAAGAGTGCAGAGGTCTTATTGCAACTATATCTTGCGCTAGTCAGGCCGCACCTCCATTATGTGGTTTAGTTCTGGTGCCCTTATTATAGAATGGATATAAATTCACTAGAGTCGGTGCAGCGAAGATTGACAAAAATGATTCCGGGACTTAGAAACCTTCCATATCAGGATAGGTTAAAGAAACTTAATTTGCATTCCCGAGAAAGACGAAGAGTGCGGGGAGATATGATAGAAGTATTTAAGTGGGTGAAAGGAATCAATAAAGGGGATATAGATAAAGTTCTTATAATATCCGAGCAGGATAGGACTCGGAGCAACGGATTGAAGTTGGATAAGTTTAGGTTTAGGAGGGAGATAGGAAGAAACTGGTTCACAAATAGGGTGGTGGACGAGTGGAACAAGCTTAGCAGCTTTGTAGTAAGTGCGGGAACGCTGGAAAGTTTCAAAAGGAGGCTAGATAGATTCATGGATGATAGAGAGTGGTAGTAACTCTCGACAGGAGCTGCCATGTACAGGCCAACCGGCCTTTTGCAGACTCCTTATGTTCTTATGTAATTCCTGTCATGTCTCTATGGCCGTTGTGTTGCCAGGTCTTCATGCTTTGCCTTAGTCCCAGAAGTTGCGCCATTATAGTTGTGTTTGGCCTCGCTAGGGTGACGTGTGTGTGTGTGTGTGTTTCGTGTACTTTGCTTGTTTGCTGTGTTGAATATTTTGTTTGTTTGTTTGCTTATTTTTTTTGTTTGGAAAGATCGCTCCTCTTTTTTTGGTTTACGGATTTGTAAAAATCTCTCTCTTACTTTACTTAATGTTTTGTCGTTCGAAACTTCTCTATCCACTTAACCGAAAAAATCAATGAGAATGGGTAGTATTATTATTTCACACACACACACACACACACACACACACATCTAGTCTCTCTTGTGGAGGACAAAAAGGACTTGTCTCAGGGGATCTGGAAACACAAATTGGCAATTGTGTTTCTCATTCTTGACATCGTTCTTGAAGATGTTGTGTGATTTTTTGTTGTTGTTGTTGTTGTTGTGAGTCTTGGTGATGTTGTTATATATATATATATATATATATATATATATATATATATATATATATATATATATATATATATATATATGGATATGTATTTTTGTAAGCCCCGAAGAGGAAAACATAAATATATATTGAGGGTTTGAAATGGAATTTGCGCCGGAGCGAATGCATCCCAGCCCGGGGTGGAGGGACGCTTTGCGTTGTTTACGTAACAAAGACGCGTCGGGCAGGCCCAGTACCAGGTTGTCCCATGTATTTCTTGCTCTGTTAGGGTGTGTTTGATAGATTGAGCATAATAAATGTTATATGAAGAATGTGATAATCTCGTGGAGGTAGTTTGTAAGCCAGAATAAGGCTAATTCTAGGTTTGCTCTACAGACATTCACCCTGGAGTGAGTAGACAACAACAGCCACTCCCCTGCTGGTGGGTTGGGTTTATTATGTATTGTTTTAATTCCTACTACTGTGTGGTACCAATATGTGAATATGACAACAGTTGATGCTTGTTTTGTAAGTATAATGTATAATAACTAGTTATGTCTGATCTAGGTCCCAGCCTTTTCCTTCTCGGGTGATTTCTAGAGTAAATAAACAAGAGAAAACTACAAGTGTGTGTCCTATCCCTGAATTGGGAGTTCCCTGCTTTGTGCTCTGCTATATATATATATATATATATATATATATATATATATATATATATATATATATATATATATAATCAACACCTCAACCCGCGTGCTTTATTGGGCTAATGAAATATATATGGATCCTCGTGTTTCGAAGCCGGATTTGGTAAAACGTTACTCTGACCACCTAAGTGGTGCGGGCGGTCCCCATTAGAGGTTCACGGCGCCATAAGCTCGTTGAACAGGCTTTGTGTGAAATATAACAAAGTCTAGGATTGCTTTTAGCATCCTGGTGGTCCAGCGGTTAGCGTTCCCCGGTCATAGTCATAGGCATGTGGGCCGTGGGTTCGAATCCTGGCGGGTTGAGGTGTTGATTGTATGTTGAAGTCCGCGTGCTTTATTGGGCTAATGAAATATATATATATATATATATATATATATATTAGGGTGGTCCAAAACTATATGGTAAAAAATATAAGTAGTATTATATTGCCTCCACAAGCCTTAAAATTGTCCATTTGGTTCATAGATAAGGTCTATAAAATTTTATCCATATTCATTAACATTTAGAGGTCAATCCATTTTGCATATTATACTTGTAGTGTAGGACTGAATTTTCTTGTCCGCATGATACAGTCTTAATATACACAACACATTATATTGGGTATATTTCAATGTATATAGCCTAGTTGCCTATTTGGAAAGGGCAAAGAGTCAAGTATTGAGTCATCGGGACTGACAATGACAGGTTGAAACAGGAAACACAGACAAGGGTTACCATTAATCAGATGAACTTACTTATTTCATTTATATCTCATCAGTTCTACAATTATTTCATTATCAATCTAAATAGTATATTATGCAGGTTTCCATCTTGTGTCATGGCATATGAATGGCAGGCAATTATTACCTGTGAGAAATAATTAGACTTAGTTACAGATTTTGTAAGGACCCAATGCTTCAAATTCTAAGGAAGGAGTTGCTTGAATATTTGCCAGTAGCCCTGCAGGATAATCAGCCACGAGATGATTATAGGGAGTTTCTAGAACTAGCTCTTTTGTTTCTTGGTGGACTGCCAAGTAGTAAGGTTTCCTTTCGAGTTCCTGGTCCTACACACCATGCAAGATGGATGGCAAAAGGAATCTATGCTCTCAAAATCTATCTGTTCAAACATCAATTCACATTATCAACACGGGAAGAAAACAATATCACACAACTGGCTTTGTTTGTGAGCATAATGTATGTGAGATTCTGGCATGAAGCACCAATGGCTGTTCGAGCTCCATTCAATGATTTGCAGCTAATGAAGGTTTTAAAGGAATATCCTCATGAGAAAGTTGCACACGCAGCACAAGCAGCAATTAGCCGACATCTCTGGTATCTATCAGAACATCTTATCGGTCTAAGCTTATTTGATGACAGGATCGACACTGAAACCAAGAAGAATATGGTACAAAACTTCCAGTGCCCAAAGAAACAGGACTTTTCAAGGCGTATTGTCCTATCTGATGAAACTCCTATCAGTAATGTGGCCTCATTTGTTACTGAGCGTACATTAGATATTTTTGATGTTCTTACACTAGATGGCAAAGAAAGAGCACAACTGTTCTTGAGTAAGGATCCCAAAACATGGAAAGACGATGAAGTGTTTATCACAATGAGAGATCGTGCGATAAATATGAAGGTGGTGAATGACAGCGCAGAGAGGGCAATTGCTCTCATAGAGCGTTATAATGAGTCTATAACGCAAAATGAGGACCAAAAGCAGTACCTTTTACAGGTTGTTGCAGCTCATCGCAAGAAGTTACCAACGGCAAGCAAAGCTGCTATGATGAAGGGATACAAATAAAGAATGTGTATTGGTGTTCTAGAGTTATTTAGTTTGTAATTTGTAAAACTTATAATTGTATTTTGCTGAATAAAGACAATGTGTTTATAATGTGTTTATCTAGCCCCGAAAAATCCTTATTACGTACTAAATGGAAAAAAAGAGGACATTGGATTGACCTCTAAATATGCTTTAAATGATCCAATTTTTTTCTGGGATGCATTTTGTACCTAATGGACAAAAATAAACCTTGTGGAGAAAACTTATACAAATATGTGATATTTTGGACCACCCTAATATATATATATATATATATATATATATATATATATATATATATATATATATATATATATATATATATATATATATATATATATATATATATATATATCTTCTTTTTATCACATGGTGAAAGTATAGTAGAGGTTCTGCTTATATTAACATAATGTATTTACAAAATATAACCACTTCTAAAAGTAGTGTTGACCTCTATTAAGTTACAATGGATATCTTTTGAAGGTCACCACATTGTTTATATTGCCATAAATCACAAACACCGTGGATACTTGCTGCCCTTACAATGATTTTATTAACAAAACTAAAAAAATTATATCAATCGTTGTACGCAGGAGCTGGTGTTCCCCAGGGTCCACCGCCATCAACATTTCATGAGGGTTTGGCCTCGAGTATGGCCTCGTGGTTAACGTTTTCTTTGAGAGGGTGGCAAGGCTGACTCTTATATTTTTATTACGTTTGTTTTTAGTGATTCACTTGGCCCAAAGTGTGTGATCTTATGCCCCGTTATTCGTCTTCCGTCCAGCCTCACACGACATCTTTTCAAGACTTTCCACAAACTTGGAGTAAAACAGCTTTGAGAGATTTATAAGCCATTTAGTGTTATGTAGGAATGAAATAAGTACAAATTAATAGGGTTTGAGTTATTTGTTTTTCAATTAAATATTACTTCGATTTAAAATGTAACGGAAGAGAATTAAATAAATTAAAACAAAAATAACAATAAAAGGATTAAAAATAAAAATAAATTTATTAATATTATCATTATTACTGCATCTCCATATTACACTAGTAGGAACAAGGGTGAATGTGACCCTCGGTGTAACGGACATCCACTCACAGGTTAGTCGATAAGATCCCGAATGGAGTGTCCAGTCGTTCCTACCACTTGGTGTGCGACTATCCTTGATACTCACGGACCCTTTTTTCCTAAGTATGAATTATTGATTAGTATGATTAGTATACGAGTATGTTATAAAGTTTTCTGTGCCATTCTTTATCCGTATGTTGGTTGTTTGTGTCTGTGTAAACCTACTGTGTATGTTAGAGAGAGAGAGAGAGAGAGAGAGATCAAAATTCATGGTTGAAGGAAATGAAATGTCATGAAACCTTGAGGCTGAACTTGAAAACCTATCACTTCAACTCTCAAAATACATGATCTTTGAAATGGAATAACCCACTAACCCCTCCATTACTCCTAGACATCGAAAGGGATTGAATTCTATCTCAACTCTGCCCCTAACACCCCCTCGAAAAAAAAAAACTAACAACAATATATTCGACAAGAAATATAATTAATTTTGTCAGTGATTTTCTTCTTTTTTTTTTAATTGACGAGGCGTGAAAAATATATCCATCTCAATTCGGAAAATTGATGATTGATAAATTGGAACTGTCCTGAAGCACATGTTAGAGAAAAAATGGGAACAAAATTATATTCTCACTCTGAAGTTGATAGTTGAGAAAATGAAGCATTCTGAAATATTTTGTCGTTAAAACCTGAAATCTATCTCATCAAGTTTCAGGGTTGATACCGACAAGCATTGGATTTTGTTTCAGTTTGTAACTCTTATTCTCACTAATGCATCAAGGGTCACTAATATCTCTCATGCCTTTCCTCAGTAATACGGTCAGGGTCACTAATATCTCTCATGCCTTTCCTCAGTAACACAGTCAGGGTCACTAATATCTCTCATGCCTTTACTCAGTTATACGGTCAGGGTCACTAATATCTCTCACTCTTTTCCTCAGTAACACGAGTAGGGTCAATAATATCTCTCTTACCACTAAATTTGATTTTGACGGAACCTGAATAATCCATATATTTCATCGTTCAGATTTCATGGTTGAAAAGGTTTAATACACCGGCCAAATATCGACAAGGATTCAATTTTGCTTGAGTTTGGGAATTCTGTCTTCCTGTCATTGACGAAACATGTAATATTTCCCTGTAAATTCTCATATGAATAGTTAACAAATTGCAATACCCGCAGTTATGAACACGGATTAAAGTCAATATTACATCTTAAATTTTTTTTTTATTAGATTATATAAGAGAAGACCAGAAGATATTTACTTCTCGATGCATTTAATTTCAAAGTGCGGTTAGACTTGAGAATCCTCCTATTTCAACACTCAAATATTTCTGAGGCAAAACCTGGAAAGTCATGATGAACCAACTGGACTATTCTTCAAGCCACCGAAAAGAACTGAACTTTATTCCAGACCTAAATTTTCATCATCTTGCGAAAAATACAATACCTAAAAAAAATATTTATCTCAACACTCAAATATATAGTTAATAAAATAAAATCTATCACATCCCCTACCGCTACTCTAGCCCATCCCCATTGTTCCCTATCCCCACTATTACCCATCCCTCACTCCCACTCCTATCCTCTCACGTCCATCCTTTACCCCAATCCCTTGTTTCCATCCTACCATCCTCCATCCCTACGCCATCCCACCACCACCCATCTCCCCACACCCTCTCCAGATATCGAATAGAACTTAATTCTATTTCAATTGCAGCCAGCTCGACACTGTTCGCCTCTACTTCAAGGGGTTGACCAAAGACTACAAGTGTCCCCTTAGAATTTCCGAGATACGGCTGCAAATTGTTCGATTGAATTGAATGGATCTGAACAAAGCCGTAAAGTAATTGGGAATCGCAGCTTTGCCAGTTATCCTCAGCAGGGAATTGGGTCAAGTGGTGATCAGTGGTGTCGGTTTGTTAATTGAGATAATTGGAAGTAAAGGAAAAGTACTGTGGAGTTTTGTGTGTAGGGAATAGAGATAGAGAAGATGAGATAAGGAAAAGAGGGAGGAGAGAGAGAGAGGTAAAATAGGTCTCAATTGTTTCTCTTACTATTGACAACACAACATACTGTACATATATCGTTTCTCACTAATGATCTTTTTTTTTTTTCCATTTCTTTATGGTTCTATATTATTATTATTATTATTATTATTATTATTATTATTATTATTATTATTATTATTATTGTTGTTGTTGTTGTTGTTGTTGTTGTTGTTGTTGTTGCAGTGTTTTCAGTATTATTATTATTATTATTATTATTATTATTATTATCATCATCATCATCATCATCATCATCATTATATTTTCGCCCCCTAGGCCGGGTGGGCTAATATCCGTAAAAAAGGAAGAAAAAACCCATAAATTTACTGTATATGAAGGAAATTTAATATACTGTACTATGGACTAGAGAGTAACCATACAAACGATCACACACACACACACACACACACACACACACACACACACACACACACTACATTCTCAAACATAAAACTGGACAAATCCTCTCGACTTCTCTTTACCGAAAAAAACAAAAACAAAAAATGGTTTTCAAACATTCCTTCTACGTCTGATTAATTCGCCTTTATAAATTTTCCTCTCAAAAAATTCATGTTATACTTTTTGATGACGTTTGATGAGCGCTCCTGATGGTGACGACCTCTGTGACCTTTGTGACCTGTTTGACGTGTGTCCCGTATGACCTATGGAATGTTTGTGATTTGAATGACCTGTGCGATCCTCTGACCCTTGTGACCTTGTACGTCTGTAAGAACTGTGACCTCTGCTTGACCTGTGACCTGTGAGAACTGTCTTTAATATAAGTATATCGTGTCTGTTGTCACGCTGTTTCCCTCTGTTCCATTTCCTGTATCCACAAATTTCTTTTCCTCTTTCCTTTCCTTCTGTTTGTTTTTCTTTATTTTTAGATTTTGTTTCTTTTTTCTTCAAACCTCTCTCTCTCTCTCTCTCTCTCTCTCTCTCTCTCTCTCTCTCTCTCTCTCTCTCTCTCTCTCTCTCTCTCAAAACTTCACATAACTCCCCGCACATGTTCTCATTACAGTTGTGTTCCGACCTCGCCAGGAAAAAGGTCACGGCAGACTTAGCTCCCGACGATAAATTGCCGGTAATGGCTAGTGCTACTTGTGAACAGGGCTGTGCCCTTCTGAGGGCCGAGCTACTGTCCGAGTTAGTGAAGGTCAAAGAAGAAAACTTGAAATTAAAGGAAGTGATAGCGAGGATGAAGGAAGAAGACACGAGACAACGAAATCCAGTGTCTGACGAAAACTCAGGCGAATGGAAGGTTGTGAGGAGAGGAACGACCAAAATGGTGATGAGGAAAGACACCAAGGAAACGACAACACCAAAGTGTAAAAACTCTTTTAGTCCTTTGATAGACGAATTGGACAAGAGCATAGTCAGGGACAAGGCTGGCAAGGAAGGTACGAAAACCTTAATTGTTGGCGATTCCCAGGTACGGTCCCTGGACAGAGCGTTTTGTGGTGAAAATAAAATAGGATAAGGGTGTGTTTGCCAGGAGCTGGGATGGGGGATATAGTTGACAGGATGGACAATATCTTGTCTGGTAATGGGAACAAACCCATTATCTGCCTCAGTGCAGGTGTAGGAGTGAGGAGTTTCAACAGTTTTCACCACCGAATATTTAAACATGATACCCGAGGCACCGACTATATACAGAGATAATGAAATATATAGACTAAGCGACTAGAAGTGACTAGTACCGACGTTAGTAAGCAAATGGACAAGCTAAAGCCTAATAAGTCGCCAGGTCCCGATGAGATATTTGCCAGAGTATTTATTGAATGTAAGGAAGAGCTTAGTTTGCCCTTAGCAGAATCCTGGAGGATAGAGAATATAATACCGATTTTCAAGAAAGGAGCTAGAACAATATCTTCTAACTACCGTCCAATCAGCTTAACATCAATTGTAGGCAAATTACTGGAAGCAATAATTTCAAACTTTATTCGAAATCACCTGGAGAAGCACAAGTTGATCAATGATTCCCAACATGGCTTCACAAGCAGGCGTTCATGTCTAACTAATCTATTAACATTCTTTTCAGCTGTTTTCTAATCAGTGGACGAGGTGCACGACTATGATGTGGTATATCTTAACTTTAGTAAAGCCTTCGACAGAGACCCACACGAAAGACTTTAAGAAAAGTGGAGGCATTAGAGGCGATATTGTAAAATGGATTAGTGCTTGGTTACAGGACGGAAAACAGCGAGTGAGCATTAACCGATTGGAGTAACGTCACTAGTGGAGTACCCCAAGGCTCAGTACTTGGGCCATTATTATTTATTATATACATAAACGACTTGGATATCGGCGTAGACAGCAACATAAGTAAATTCGCTGATGACACTAAAATAGGGCGTGTAATTAAATCTGACGAGGACTCCGCAAAAGTTACGGGAAGATCTAAAAAAATTTCGAATGGTCTGAAAATGGCCGATGAAATTCAATGTGGACAAATGTAAAGTACTTAGTCTAGAATATGTAAACAGAGAAACCAGATATCAGATAAACAACGATGTTATAGAGAAATCCGAATTTGAGAAAGATTTAGGAGTAATGATAAGTAGGAATCTAAAGTCAAGTACACAATGTGTATTTGCTCGAAACAAGGCTAATACAGTCCTTGGGTTCATACAAAGGAGTGTTAGTTACAAAACTAGAGAGGCCATCCCAAAACTATATCTTGCGTTTGTGAGACCTCACTTGGATTACGCAGTTCAATTCTGGTCACCGTATTACAGAATGAATATAGAATCCCTAGAAAGAATTCAGAGGAGAATGACAAGACTAATCCCGGGCATTAGGAACCTTGAGTACAGAGACAGGTTAAAGCATCTTAATTTTCACTCCCTCGAGAGACGTAGAGTGAGGGGCGATATGATAGAGGTGTATAAGTGGAAGTCAGGGATAAACAAAGGTGATATAACACAGGTACTCAAACTATCTAACCAGGAGCGAACTCGTAACAATAGTTTTAAATTAGGAAAATTTAGATTTAGGCGCGAAATAGGTAAACATTGGTTTGGAAATAGAGTAGTGGATGAATGGAACAAGTTACCAAACATCATCATTAACTCAAATACGCTGGATAGGGGTTTGGTATAAATGGGACTGCCCAGTTTGGGCCAATAGGCCCGCTGCAGTTTCCTCGATTCTTATGTTCTGATGTAACCAATTTTTAGAGGTTTGTGGGTTTAATTTGCTTCCTAACCTGACTATTGAATTGCTCCTGTTAAAATACGACCGAAAGGTGAGCTACTGCCACAACACCTGTGAGATACTACCAGCACACCTGTGAGCTACTGCCACCACACCTGTGAGCTACTGCCACAACACCTGTGAGATACTACCAGCACACCTGTGAGCTACTGCCACCACACCTGTGAGATACTGCCACCACACCTATGAGCTACTGCCACCACACCTGTGAGATACTGCTACCACACCTGTGGGATACTGCCACCACACCTGTGAGATACTGCCACCACACCTGTGAGCTACTGCCACCACACCTGTGAGATACTGCCACCACACCTGTGAGATAATGCCACCACACCTGTGAGATACTGCCACCACACCTGTGACATAATGCCACCACACCTATGAGATACTGCCACCACACCTGTGAGATACTGCCACCACACCAGGTGAGCTACTGCCACCACACCTGTGAGATACTGCTACCACACCTGTGGGATACTGCCACCACACCTGTGATCTACTGCCACCACAACTGTGGGATACTGCCACCACACCTGTGAGATACTGCCACCACACCTGTGAGATAATGCCACCACACCTGTGATCTACTGCCACCACACCTGTGGGATACTGCCACCACACCTGTGAGATACTGCCACCACACCTGTGAGATAATGCCACCACCTGTGATACTGCCACCACACCTGTGAGATACTGCCACCACACCTGTGAGATAATGCCACCACACCTGTGATCTACTGCCACCACACCTGTGGGATACTGCCACCACACCTGTGAGATACTGCCACCACACCTGTGAGATAATGCCACCACACCTGTGAGATACTGCCACCACACCTGTGAGATAATGCCACCACACCTGTGATCTACTGCCACCACACCTGTGGGATACTGCCACCACACCTGTGAGATACTGCCACCACACCTGTGAGATAATGCCACCACACCTGTGAGATAATGCCACCACACCTGTGAGCTACTGCCACCACACCTGTGAGACACTGCCACCACACCTGTGAGATATTGTCACCACACCTGTGAGCTGATGCAACCACACCTGTGAGATACTGCCACCACACCTGTGAAATACTGCCACCACACCTGTGAAATACTGCCACCACACCTGTGAGATACTGTCACCACGCCTGTGAGACACTGCCACCACACCTGTGAGATACTGCCACCACACCTGTGAGATACTTCCACCACACCTGTGAGACACTGCCACCACACCTGTGAGACACTGCCACAACACCTGTGAGACACTGCCACCACTCCTGTGAGATATTGCCACCACACCTGTGAGATACTGTCACCACGCCTGTGAGACACTGCCACCACACCTGTGAGATACTGCCACCACACCTGTGAGATACTTCCACCACACCTGTGAGACACTGCCACCACACCTGTGAGACACTGCCACCACTCCTGTGAGATATTGCCACCACACCTGTGAGATACTGTCACCACGCCTGTGAGACACTGCCACCACACCTGTGAGATACTGCCACCACTCCTGTGAAATACTGCCACCACACCTGTGAGACACTGCCACCACACCTGTGAGACACTGCCACCACACCTGTGAGACACTGCCACCACACCTTTGTTTACTATATAACGATTCAGTGTATCCCTAGACATTGTGTTGGTATAATACACTTATCAGGAGACACTCAGTACCCTGACCCTGTCATCATCATTGTGATCTCACCTGTCAGGGTCGGAGAAGGCTGTTGCATCTTCTACCATCTGCAGTCCTCGTCCACGCGTGCTGCTCGGCACCACAGCAGCAGCAGCAAGCTACACGACCACACACACGAGACCAGCCCCTTTTTAACCATTGTAAAAATCATCCTAGATTAATAGATAACATGAATATTCACTCATTGTTTCCTTGTTTCCTTTTTTCTTTGTTTGGAAACTTTTGTTAACTGCCTCACGCCCCCATGACAATATATATATATATATATATATATATATATATATATATATATATATATATATATATATATATATATATATATATATATATATATATATATATATATATATATACATATATATATATATATATAGTAACAATCTGGGGGCCTCCACATATAACAATATTTTATTTATTTGTTTATTCATTTGGATTATTTTTATTTTCATTCTTTGAAATTCATGTTTATCTATTCCATCACGTAAAACTATGTTCAGCAAGAAGCATGATAGAAATTAGGCTAGTTACTCCTTGAAATTCATGAATATCTGGTTTTCCTGTGAACTGTATATTTTTAATGAATGCTATTGTTTGTGTTGCTAATAATATGTTTCGAATTCCACAAACATATATTGATTAAAAATAAACTACATGGAATAACGAAATTGAGATTAAAAAAAAACAAATCAAATATTTTTTTCATTATCACTTCCATTACGAATGCCATCAGGGTGCTCAGGGCGCTGTGTTTGTTGACAGTCGGTCGGAGGGGGTTGGGTCGCGTAGTATCTGCACATCGGTTGTCATGTGTCTGTCGATTAAAAAGGAGACTTGCATCGCCCATGATTCGAGAACTTCCCACGAGTAGACATAAACATGCCTTGCAGACTAATGGGTAATGAAGTACTGAACGAAATTATCTCACGTATAAAGCTCTCAAAATATTACTCAATTTCTCTAGATTCCACCCCTGATGAAGGCCATATTGATGAACTAACTCTGATAATCAGATACATGGAGCATGACACACCTGTTGAGAGATTTGTGAAATTCTTGCCAAATCAAGGACACAAGACTCAAGAAATGTTTGAAGGTTTGATGAAGTTTCTTGCAGACTATGACATTGACACTCAAAATTGTCGTGGGCAATCTTATGAGTGGGAGGTACAATGGTCTGCAAGCCAAAGTTGTAGCTGAAAATCATCATGCAATTTGGATACCCTGTGCTGGTCATTCATTAAACTTGGTTGGAAAAGCTGCAGCTGAATGTTGTCAAGAAGCTATCTTATTTTTTTATTTTCTCGAGGCAATTTATGTGTTCTTCACAGCTTCTACACATCGTTATGCAATTCTTAGTGATTTATTGAAAACTGTAGCGTCTGTCCCAGTATCTGTGCCAAAGAGGATTTCCACAACAAGATGGTCCTGTCGAGCAGTTGCAGTGAAAGCAGTTGTCCAAGGTTATCTCCCAATCCATGAAGCACTTGCTAAAATAGCTAGAGATGAAAATGAGACGAGCAAAACATGTTATGAGGCCAATGGTCTCCATGATAAGATGTGCAAGTTAGAGACTGCCGTTTATGCTGTGTTTTGGCATGACATTCTTGGCAGAGTTGATGCAGCAAGCCATGCATTGCAAGATCCTAAACTCGATTTGAACACAGCAGTAGTAATGCTGAAGTTCTTGGAATGTTTTGTTCGAGAAAAAGGAGATTGCTTCCATGTTTATGAGAAGAAGGGAAAGGAAATGTCAGAATAACTGGGGGTTATTCACAGACACGCAAGCGTTAACGTAATGTACGACTCAATCCATTGGATTATGGACGATCAGAAGAAGCAGCCCTCTCACAGTCAGAAAAATTTTGGGTTCAGAATTTCCTTCCAGCAATTGATCAGTTCCTGAGTTCACTGGATCAACGGTTAAAGGCCTATGAGGAAACCTGTTCACTTTTCGGGTTCTTGTCTAAACTGGAGTCAATGAATTGTGACGAAATGAAGCAGCTGCAGCAAAATTGATTGCCGAGTACAAAAATGATTTGGATCAAACACTTGGAGTTGAACTTGTGCAGTTTACAGCATTCTTCACTCAATTTCTTGAAGACGAAGATGGTGAGAAAGGGAGGGCACATTACCTTTACAAGCTGTTGATAGACAAGAAAGTTGTAGATACATTTCCAAATGTTGAAATAATGCTCCGGATGTACTTGGTGCTCATGGTCACAAATTGTTCTGGAGAACGTTCTTTCAGTAAAATGAAGTCTATTAAAAACAGACTTCGTACTACAGTGTGTCATGATAGGCTCAGCCACCTGGCTTTGATGAGTATCGAATATGACATCCTCAGAGAGATTGACTTCGAAAAATTGATCAAAAACTTTGCAGCGGCCAGGTCAAGTAAGGTGCCTGGTCTGTAAATAAAGGTAATGTTTATTTTCTATTTTGCAATTGATCAATGTTTGTGATCAAGATATCCATTATCCATGGTCGATGGCAGTTAATTTTATTAAAATTCTTGTTTTTTCCAACATGTTCATACTTTGTTTATAATTTTATCAAATTCATTAAAGTGTTTATTTGTTTTACTATTGGATGCAAAACTTCAATTTTGTTTATAGTTGAGTTAATACTTATTCTGAATCTATCTGACCTTGGACTTAAAGAAGCCTATACATGCATTCTTGGACAGAACCATTATTTGAGTAGAGGTTTATGTGATCAGTAATGCAAAGAATCATCTCTCTGTAATAACTAATAATATATTCTTTTCTGTGAAGTCTCTTGAAAATTTTTGACATGTGCTGGTCGACTTGAAACCACATGAATGACTCCAGTCATGTCTCACTTTTGTGTGTGTGTGTGTGTGTGTGTGTGTGTGTGTGTGTGTGTGTGTGTGTGTGTGTGTGTGTGTTGGGAATTTGTACACTGCCGTTCATGCCATCGTGGAGTTGCCTCACAATGGCGATGAATTTTGGTTTGCAGCCAAAACGTCGGAGGGTCAGACAGAGGTCTTCGCTGTTAACCGAGTCAAATGTCTTGCTTAGGTAAATAAAGGCCATGTACAAGTCACGATGCTGTTCTCTGCACTTTTCCTGTATCTGGCGGGCAGCAAAGATCATGTCAGTTGTGCCACGTGATGGGCTCTGGCCATATTGAGATTCTGCCTCAGGAAGAAGTCTGTTTAGGAGGACTCAGGCGATAATCTTGCCAACTACAGACAGCATTGAGATCCCGCGGTAGTTGCCACAGTCTTACCGGTCTCCCTCGCTCTTATAAATATTGACGATGTATGCGTCTTTAAGAGCTTGGGGGATTTCTTCCTTCTCCCATATATTTTTCAGGAGAGAGTGGAGGAGGCTGCTGGTAAGCAGAGGTCCTCCTACTTTATACACCACGGCTGTGATTCCATAAGACCCTGCTGCTTTGTCATTTATCATCTGTTTGATGGCAGTAGCTACCTCATCCAGGGATGGAGGATAGCTGAGGTGTTGAGGGACCTGTTGGGTAGTCAGGACATCCACACCGGTTTTTCGGTTGAGAAACGAATGTTTGTGTTCGTTCCAGCAATGAAGGTTGCCTTTTCGTCTATAATTAGGGAGTTACCATAGGATGAGCGGGGGGGGGGGGGGCTGCATCATGAGTAAGTGGGCCATAAAATGTTTTAGTGGAATTGTAAAATTTGAGCATCTTGTGTTGATCTGCTAGTTTTTGCGTTTCACCTACTTTATTTTTTAACCATTCGTTCCTTAGATTGCAAAGTTCGTGCTAAGCCGCTGCTTTCTTCTTGCAGAAAATATAAGCTTTGGCTCCAGGCTGAGGGTTGTTCTGCCAGTTCTGCCAGTCAGTTAATGCAGCACGTTTATCATAGACGAGTACATTGATTTCAGGGTTATTTTCATCAAACCAGTCCTGGTGTATTCTTTCGATCATGACAGTGTCGAGGATACCCCAATCGGCACTCGGAGTTGGGTTATTTGTTGTCGGGTTGTTTATCAGCCAATGCTCGAGCTGCTTTTAGAAACCACGTGCTACCACAGGATCCTTCAGACGCTTGGGGTTAAAACCTCTCTGGAGGCTTGTTGCCTTTGCTGTTTTGAAGGGAGAGTTTGGCTTTAACGAACCGATGATCTGTGTCACAATAGTCTGAGCCATGCATGGTTCGGGTGATGAGGACATCTCGGCGATCTCTTTCTATGATTATGATGTAGTCAATGAGATACCAAGAACCCTTGAACTTGTTGGCCTTCCTAAACAAAGTGTTGGTGGGAGTGAGGCTATGTTCAGCACACTTGGTGAGGAGGAGTAGGCCGTTGGGATTACACTTGCTTACCCCGTTTCTCCCTATGGTTAGCTGGCATCTGTCTGCATATCTTCCAATTCTGGCATTAAGTCATCTCGGAGTACAGCCTTATATTCTCTGGGGATAGAGGTTAGCGCTCTGTCAAGGTCAGCACAAAAGGCCTCCTTGATGTCATCCTCTGCATCCAGTGTTGGGGCGTATGCACTGATGTAGAAGGCAGGACGTGAGTAATTTAGTAGGACTTGGAGTGTCATGAGGCGCTCGTTGTTCCCAATAGACATTTCAGTTAGCTTACATAGGATGGATTGGCGAATGGCAAAGACAACCACATAAATGCTGTTTTTCTCTGCAGTAGGCTTACCCTTCCAGAAGAAGGTATAGCTGGACCCCCGTTCTGTGAGTCGACCCTCGTGTGGGAGCAGGGACTCACTAATGGCTGTTGTCGATGTTATACCTTGACAGCTCTTCTGCCATATGGATGATCTTTTAGGATAATCATTTGTGCCAGTATCGAGAAGGGACCTGACATTCCATGTAACTACCACAAAAGGTTGCATAGTTTGTTTTTGCTTTCATCTGTAAATATGATTATGTTTTCGATCGCATTAGGATGACTTTACTGGGTGTAGTTGCGCAGTCACGTTGGTTGTTTTAGGCAGGCTATGTTTAGGGCACCTTTGCTAGCTCCTTCCTCATGTGGGGTGAGCAGAGCGGCTCCTAGAAAGGGCTGCTCAATCTCACAGACAGGAGCAGATTGCACTGCTGTCTAGATCCCAGAGCATAAACAACCATCTTATCTATGCTGCCCATGTGCAGCCATCTTTGCTCTGTAAGCATGTCTGCCTGATGCTGGGCTCCACTACAGATATTTTTTTCGGGGTTTACTCCCGTAGCCCTATCCTTACCAAGGTTAATCCTACTACTACTACTTTGCTGTCACTTGGAATCGAGTATGACGATCATCCAGCTATGATACAATGATATGAGGTATTAAGGATGTCACCTAGGTTAGTGGGTTTTAAGGTGACTAAAGATACTAATGCGGGACCCACAGCGTCGTTCACACTCGTTGTACATGTGATGGGCTCCATCTACTGTGGGAGGGGCGGTGGCAGCGTCTTTCTGGCGTTGGCGCTTCTCTGCCTCAGTTTGCAATCGGGCTAATTCGAAAGTATTGACACCTTCTCGTGTGGTGCTCCTCCAAGCGTTACGATGTCGAGTAATCGACTCCCAGGTGAAGGTGTCGATTTGGCACTTTTTCAGGTTTGTCTTAAGACTATCCTTATACCTTACCCGCCGGCGTTACGTTTACTATTCGTTAGGTGACTGTAAAGTAGCTGCTTGGCAGTCTACTGTCGTCCATGCGGGTAACATGGCCAGTCCAACGTAGTTGTTCATGGATAATGGTAGCCTCGATGCTCCTACAGTTGGTGTCAGCAAGAATACTGACATTTGCTCTCTTGTCTTCCCAGTGAACTCGGAGGATGGAGCGTAGACTTCGTTGGTGAAAGTTTTCAAGTGCCTTGAAGAGCCTCCTGTATGTGACTCACGTCTCACTCCCATATAGCAGGGTGGGGAGAACCACTGCTCGATATACGTGCAGCTTTGTATATAATTTCAGCTGCCTACAGCTGAAGACACGATTTCGGAGCCTGCCAAAGGCTTGAGATGCACATCTGATCCAATGCTGAATCTCTTCATCGATGTCTGCGGTGGTGGACAGGTGGGAGCTGAGATACCGAAAGTGGGCAACATTAGAGAGGGAAGTACCGTTATGCTCGATGGATGGTGGGGTGTGTCTGAACCAGTCTTACGTACATTCACCTCAAGACCGAAGTGTGCAGCGTCTGCGTAGGTGTTCAGGATCTCCTGTAGATCGTGTTCAGTGTGAGCATTAAGGGTGAGGTCATCTGCACACTAAAGTTCAGTAATGGAAGCTGCCGACACCTTTGTTTTTGCCTGGAGCCGTCTTATGTTGAAAAGACCCCCCTTCACCTGGGACTCGATGTTCACCCCGCTGGCTAAATCGGCACTGGCACAAGTAAGGAAGGCAGCCAAGGAATGGAAAAGAGAGTTGATGCCAGTACACACCCTTGTTTAAACCCTGTTTGTGCAGGACACTGCCGTTCATGCCATCGTGGAGTTGCCTCACAATGGTGATGAATTTTGGTGGGCAGCCAAAACGGCTGAGGGTCCTCCTGTGGGCTTCCCTGTTGCCCGAGTCGAAGGCCTTGATTAGGTCGATGGAAGCCATGTACAGGTCACGACGCTGTTCTCTGCAGTTTCCTGTATCTTGCGGTCAGCAAAGATCATGTCAGTGGTGCCACGTGATTGTCTAAAACCACATTGAGATTCTGGGAGGAAGTTGTCCCCCTTAGGAAGAAGTCTGTTTAGAAGGACTCGGGCGATAATCTTGCCAGCTACGGACAGCAGCGAGATCCCACGGTAGTTGCCACAGTTTGACCGGTCTCCTTTGTTCTTATAAATATTGACAATGGAGGAGTCTTTAAGAGTTTGGGGGATTTCCTCCTTTTCCTGTATAATCTCCAGGAGAGAGTGGAGACGGCTGGTAAGCAGAGGTCCTCCTGCTTTGTGCAGCTCTGCTGGGATTCCATCAGGCCCTGAAGCTTTGTTATTTTTCATCTGTTTGATGGCAGCTCTGGATGCTGAAGGACCTGCAGAGTAGTCAGGACATCCACATTAGTGTTTCGGTTGAGCAATGAATAGTAGTGCTCTTTCCAGCACTGAAGGAGGCCTTCATTATCTTTAATTATGAGGTCACCATCAGATGAGCGGAAGGGGGCTGTGCCACGAGTGACTGGCCCATAAAATGTTTTAGTGGAAATGGAAAATTCGCGCATCTTGTGCTGATCTGCAAGTTTTTGTGCTTCATATTCTTTATTTTTAAGCCAGTCGTTCATTAGATTGCGAAGTTCCCGCTGGACTGCTGCTTTCTTCTTGCAGAAGGTATCAGCTTTGGTTCAAGACTGAGGGTTGTTCTGCCAGTTAGTAAAAGCAGCGCGTTTATCATTGATCGGTACTTTGAAGTACTTTGATTGCCAGGTCATTTTCATCAAACCAGTCCCGGTGTATTCTTTTGTTCTGGCCAAGGGTTTCTCTGCATGTTTTTGCCATAAGAGTATTAAGAATATCCCATTCGGCACTGGGATTCACGTTGTTTGCTGTTGGGATGTATATAAGCCCATGTTCGAGCTGCTCTCTGACAGCATGTGCTACAGCTGGATCCTGCAGACGCTTAGTATTAAAATCTCTTCTGGAGGCTTGCTGCTTTTGCCGTTTTGGGGTGACGTGAAGTGAGAGCGTGAATCTGACAAGTCGATGAGCAGTGTCAAGTGGTCTGAGCCACGCATGGCACGGGTGATGAGGACATCTTGGCGATCTCTTTCTCTGACAATGATGTAGTAAATGAGATGCCAGTGTTTGGATCGTGGGTGGTGCCACGAACCCTTGAACTTGTCGGCCTGAATAAAGAAGGTATTGGTGAAAGTGAGATTGTATGAAGCACATTTGCTGAGGAGGAGTAGGCCGTTGGGATTACACTTGCTTAGTCCATTTCTCCCTGTGGTTCCCTGCCAAATGTTAGCATCTCTGCCAACTCTGGCATTGAAGTCGCCAAGGAGCACAATTTTGTCTTCTCTGGGGATAGAGGTTATCACTCTGTCGAGGTCGGCGTAAAAGGCCTCCTTGATGTCATCCTCTGCATCCAGTGTTGGGGCGTATGCACCGATGAAGAAGGCATGACGTGAGTGATTCAGTGGGACTCGAAGCATCATGAGGCGCTCGTTGATCCCAATACACATTTCAGTTAGCCTATGTAGGATGCGTTGGCGGATGGCAAAGCCAACTCCATAAATGCAGTTTCTCTTCGCAGCAGGCTTACCCTTCCAGAAGAAGGTGTAGCCAAACCCCTGTTCTGTGAGTTGGTCCTCATCTTGGAGCCGGGACTCACTGATGGCTGCTATGTCGATGTAATACTTAGCCAGCTCTTTGCCACAAGGATAGTTCTTCTTTCAGGACGTGCATTTGTGCCAGTATCCAGAAGGGTCCTGACATTCCATGCAGCGACCATAAGAGGTTGTATAATTTGTTTTTGTTTGAATCTCCACAAGGCAGTGGGGCAGTGGTTGGTAGGCACCAGGGCGTGTTCACATGCGCAGATCTTCTGAGGCCCACTGCTGCTCCGAGATCACCTGCTGGTCTAAACCTAGGCCGCTAGGCAGCCAGTTACCGTGTCTTGCCACTAGGAGGCACAGCAGGAGTCTTGATGGGGATGAGGCTGTGTACTGGCAGGGTAAGACATGTGCAAGGTTGTTTCCTTTTTCATCGCGAGGACAAGCCAACGGTGGTAGCTGAGAGCGAGAGGAAGCAAGCAGTACCTGCATCTTAACACTAACCTAATGCTGCCACACTAGACACATTGCGCTTTGCATCCTACCACCCTGCGTGCGCACACACACACACACACACACACACACACACACACACACACACCAGTGAGATACTGTATAATAGTTTATTCTGTGAGATAATAGTCATCTGTAAGTCATTGTTGTGTTGACTGCTTAGAAAACTTACAAATTTTAGTAATTGGCTTCCCTTATCTCTTGAAATTCATCGATGGCTCATGCGTATGTTAGGTTTTTATAAATCACTTGTATCTTTAAATGGCTCAGAAATCATGCTGTGTTTATCAACCTTGTGGGAGTTATGCTCAAGATTGTCTCGGACTTTGCTTTTTTGTTAATGGTTTTGATATCTCCCGAAACTTACAAATGGCTCCCGAATTTCTAAGGTTTTTAAATGGACATATATTTTTTTTAAGCTCTGTAAATGACTCGGGAATGTCTTGTTACTTGTCTGCCGTTAAGTGTTTAGTGACTCAAATATCTTTAGATGTTTATTAATAGCTCAGGAATCACTGGAAGTATTTTCAAGAATCACGAATCATTTAAAGCTCATAAATGACTGAAGAATCTTGTGGATTTTGTAAATGACTCAATAATTTTATGAGTTTTGTAAATGACGCAGGAATCTAATGGCTTTTGTTAATGGTTCAGGGTTCTCTCGAAGCCTGTAAATCATGAATTTTTTATTGCTCTTATTTTTTTTTTTTTTTTGTGGCTTTTAAATGGCTCTGAAATTTCTTGAGGTTTCTTGATTATTTACGGTATCTATCGAGGCTTCTAAATGGCCCAGAGAACTTTTCTGAAATCATTCGGCGTCTGTAATTGCTTACTTTTAATGGCTCTGGGTTCATCTAAATGTCATAAATAGGTCTGAGCTCTATTGGTGCCTGGAAGTTATGGGATTTTCAATAGCTCAGGAATATCTGCAGGGTATGAAATAGCTCATTAACCTTCAAGTCGTAGAAATGAGTCTGAACTTTCTTGATGCCAGTACGTCCATGATTATTTAATGGCTCTGGAGTCTTTGTAAACATTCAAATGCCTCAAGAGTCTTTCTTAAATGGCTTCGGAGTCTTCTTTTAACAATCATATGGCTCAGGAAATTGTATTGGGGCGGATTAAAACACAACAGAATGAGTACACTTTTATTATAGTTAAAGTTTACATTGCTGGGCAGGCGGGGCTCGCGAGGGTGTTGGAGTGTGTTGTTAGAGTGTGTTGGTGTTGGAGTGTGTTGCTAGAGTGTGTTGGTGTTGGAGTGTGTTGTTAGAGTGTGTTGGTGTTGGAGTGTGTTGCTAGAGTGTGTTGGTGTTGGAGTGTGTTGTTAGAGTGTGTTGGTGTTGGAGTGTGTTGATAGAGTGTGTTGGTGTTGGAGTGTTTTGATAGAGTGTGTTGGTGTTGGAGTGAGTTGATAGAGTGTGTTGGTGTTGGAGTAGAGTGTGTTGATAGAG
Source organism: Homarus gammarus (assembly GCA_958450375.1). Taxonomy (NCBI): domain Eukaryota; kingdom Metazoa; phylum Arthropoda; class Malacostraca; order Decapoda; family Nephropidae; genus Homarus; species Homarus gammarus. Next base: position 2,481,155 of record CAUDMG010000149.1, read on the forward strand.
TGTGTTGGTGTTGGAATGTGTTGATAGAGTGCGTTGGTGTTGGAGTAAGTTGGTAGAGTGTGTTGGTGTTGGAGTGTGTTGATAGTGTGTATTGGTGTTGGAGTGTGTTGTTAGAGTGTGTTGGTGTTGGAGTGTCTTAGTGTTATTGTTGGAGTGTGTTGTTAGAGTGTGTTGGTGTTGGAGTATGTTGGTGTTGGAGTGTGTTGTTAGAGTGTGTTGGTGTTGGAGTGTGATGATAGAGTGCGTTGGTGTTGGCGTGTGTTGGTGGTGCTCGTGAGGGTATTAAAGTGTGTTGATGTTGGAGTGTGTTGGTGCTAGAGTGTGTTGGTGTTGGTGTGCGTTGGTTTTGGATTGTGTCTGTTAAAGTATGTTACAAGAATATAGTGTGTTGATACAAGAAAGTATGATGGTGTATTGACATTGGAAAGTGTTTCAGATAGAGTGTGTTCATGCTGGAGTGTGTTGGTCCTGGTGTTGGCTTTAGAGTGTGTTGATATTGAAGTGTGTTGGCCTTGGAGTGCATTGATGTGAAAATGTGTTAGTGCTGGAGTATGTTGATATGGAGTGCCTTGGTTTTGGAGTGTGTTGGCTCGTGAGTGTGTTAATTTTGGAGTGTGTTGGAATTGGAGTATGTTGACACTGGAGTGAGTTGTTGTTTGAGTGTTAGTAATGTGTTGTTATTGGAGTGTGTTGACGATGGAGTGTGTTGTCATTAGAGTGTGTTGATGATGGAGTGTGTTGATTATGGAGTGTGTTGACGCTGGAGTGTGTTGACATTAGAGTGTGTTGATGATGGCGTGTGTTGACGCTGGAGTGTGTTGACATTAGAGTGTGTTGTCATTAGAGTGTGTTGATGATGGCGTGTGTTGACGCTGGAGTGTGTTGTCATTAGAGTGTGTTGACGATGGCGTGTGTTGTCATTAGAGTGTGTTAACGCTGGAGTGTATTAACTCTGGAGTATGTCGACGCTGGAGTGTGTTAATTCTCGAGTATGTTGAGGCTGGAGTGTGTTGTCATTAGAGTGTGTTGACGCTGGAGAGTATTAGTTTTGAAGTGTGTTGACGTTGGAGTGTGTTAATTTTGGAGTATGTCGACGCTGGAGTGTGTTAATTTTGGAGTGTGTCGACGCTGGAGTGTTTTAATTTTGGAGTGTGTTGTCGAGTGAGTGTGTTAATTTTGGAGTGTGTCGACGCTGGAGTGTTTTAATTTTGGAGTGTGTTGTCGAGTGAGTGTGTTAATTTTGGAGTGTGTCGACGCTGGAGTGTTTTAATTTTGGTGTGTGTTGTCGAGTGAGTGTGTTAATTTTGGAGTGTGTCGACGCTGGAGTGTTTTAATTTTGGAGTGTGTTGTCGAGTGAGTGTGTTAATTTTGGAGTGTGTCGACGCTGGAGTGTTTTAATTTTGGAGTGTGTTGTCGAGTGAGTGTGTTAATTTTGGAGTGTGTCGACGCTGGAGTGTTTTAATTTTGGAGTGTGTTGTCGAGTGAGTGTGTTAATTTTGGAGTGTGTCGACGCTGGAGTGTTTTAATTTTGGAGTGTGTTGTCGAGTGAGTGTGTTAATTTTGGAGTGTGTCGACGCTGGAGTGTTTTAATTTTGGAGTGTGTTGTCGAGTGAGTGTGTTAATTTTGGAGTGTGTTGTCGAGTGGGTGTGTTAATTTTGGAGTATGTCGAAGCTGGAGTGTGTTAATTTTGGAGTGTGTTGTCGAGTGAGTGTGTTAATTTTGGAGTATGTCGACGCTGGAGTGTTTTAATTTTGGAGTGTGTTGTCGAGTGGGTGTGTTAATTTTGGAGTGTGTTGTCGAGTGGGATGCGTCAGGCCAGAGTTACATTATACGAGCAAGTGAACAGAAAGTGACCACCCGCCCACCCACTTCTCAGCATCATGGGCGTGGGTGTCCACAAACACTGGCGCGCCCACACCACGCCCATGGAGAGAGAGAGAGAGAGAGAGAGAGAGAGAGAGAGAGAGAGAGAGAGAGAGAGAGAGAGAGAGAGAAATTATGCAGATACTCAAATCAATAGGGAGAGAGAGAGAGAGAGAGAGAGAGAGAGAGAGAGAGAGAGAGAGAGAGAGAGAGAGATTATGCAGATACTCAAATCAATAGGGAGAGAGCGAGAGAGAAAGAGAGAGAGAGAGAGAGCGAGAGAGCACAACTTTACTCTTGCTAATCACTAAATCATCTGTCAAACAAATATCTTGCCAGCGATCTTAACAGAGAACCAACACACACAGGACCACAACGTAGCCTAAACCGACACACAAAGGTTTGTAAGTGACCAAAATATGAAAATTACCTATGATTTATAATTAATTACCAGTTGCAGTGAGGTTGATGGCACAACCTCTATAAAGTGCAACAAGCTGTGCTGTGAATAGGTCTACGAAACGAGATGCTGAATAAGTCCAATTTAATCTTGAAGTACATTGATGTTTTCGTGAAATAAGTCAGCTACTGAAGTTTCAAGCCATACAAAAACAGGCACAACAAACAAACAAACACTTATTGAATTATATCATCACCTCCGTACGTTTATTATTCTATATAGATTACATTTGGGTCAATATCTGACAGTAATTATGACACTCATACAATAAGTTGTTGGTAATATGAATGAATACACAGTTTATATATATATATATATATATATATATATATATATATATATATATATATATATATATATATAAAATATATATATATATATATATATATATATATATATATATATATATATATATATGTATATATATACACTTTATATATTTACAACCACAGGTACGGTAAGCCTCTATGGTGAGCAACAATAGTTAGCACATGTGAGTGTTAGGCAGCGGCGTAGGGCAAGGCGGGGTGGGCGGGGCGCTGGTGCCGTCTACACAAGGAATCCGGGTCTGTCAGAACAACAACAATTATCTTCATTTACCAGATAACGTTTTTTTTCATAATTACAAATGAAACACCTTTTACTTACATATGTTTTACACAGTTCATCAGGTATTAGTACAGTAGTTAGAACTGATGAAAAGTGTTAAAAGATTTACATTAAGATCAAGTCTTGTTGACAGTCCACTACCTCTCCCCTCCTCCTCGTCCACTGGCACATCAATAAGCGTATTACCTGGGGAGAAATATCAGCAAAATAGATCCTAAAACATAACGGCCATATACAAACTGTTACATCAAAATCTCTCTTTTCTGCTGAGACGTCGAGGAAAACAGTCTTTCTTGGAGACGTTTATGAGGATGGAACGTTGAGAAAAAATAGTTTTACAAGATATTCAATAAGATGAAAAGTTGAAGAAGATTCAACCTTTAAAATACGTCTTAGGTCCAGCAACAGACGGCCGGGATGACGGAACTTGTAGTAGCACTTTGTTCACTACGATGGGACGCCAAGAAAGGGCAGTTTTAGGCGTGATAGAAGTTGATACACTTTAAAAATACTGTATAAGAAGATGGAACGTCGAAGAGGAACAGTTTACAAGACGCTCAAAAATATGGAGACGTCATCGAGCAGTTTCATAAGACGTTCAGGATAATGAAGTATAAACTGGTTAGCACTTTATACAATGGGGGCTCAGCTGTCGTACAAACTGCTGACCAGTTTTCTCGAGCACGTGGAGTGAGCGATTGTAGGACACGCACCAGTTCATGTCAGTGGGACACGTGCGCATGGGGAAGAAGGAGGACATACGCCGATATGTGCGTGTGTGTGTGTGTGTGTGTGTGTGTGTGTGTTTGCGTGTCTGTCCATCAACACCAACAGCCACGGATGCATCTGGTTACAAACAACAGATGTCTTCTCCTCTTCTGTCATGGCTGTCGTCTGAAATAGGAAAATCGAGTCTTATTATTGGTTAACCTCATGGCCCTCCTAGGTGTGTGTGTGTGTGTGTGTGTGTGTGTGTGTGTGTGTGTGACAGGTATGTGACAGGTATTTTATTATATTTCTGACTGTTTTAAAATTACATCTGATAAGTAGGACAACATACATAAACTATAAGAGAATAGCTTTACTACTAACCTAACCTAACCTAACCTAACCTAGCCTAACCTAACCTAACCTAACCTAACCTAACCTAACCTAACCTCAAGCTGTACTTAATATCCATCCATTAGGTATTAGGGTTTGAAGAGACGATTACCTGTCAATCACTTGCTTGACAATAATTATTTCCAGTTCCGGAATAATCAGAGATACAACTTAAGGCACCCAGAGCTACTAAGACCACCCCCCCAGACCTCCATAAAATATCATGGTGTGAAGGTGTGGAACAACTTACCCCACCCATCCGAGCAAAGACTACGCTCCCTTCCTTTAAATCATCTCTTAAAAAATATCTATTGTCTAAGTGTTAATATTTCTTGTAATACCTACTATATTTACAGTACCTGCTTTTATTGTACCATCAAAACCGTTGTATCAGAAATTGTCATGTAAATAGATAAGAAATTACCATTGCAATAAATATATTTGCCGACTAGACATAATCCTGACAGCTCTGTCCTCTTGTTCAACCTTAATACTGTACAACCCATGTTGTACTGCTCCCCCATTATACTTATGTTTTTCAATTCCACTGTGACTTATGTATATACTTATAATATAAATGTGAAGAAAAAAAATAACAACAATAATAAAATAAATACAAATAATAAAACAAATAAAATAAATAAATATTGAAGTGATAACTGTGGTAACATACTGATATGTTCTTATTACCACCATGCTATTGTACTATTCCAGAAGATACTAAATGTTACATAATACTTCCTTGAGATAAATGTATAGTATATATCAGGTGCCTACAGGAGAGCTCAGGTTCTCAACTGGCTCAGCCATGTTAATATTGTTATTATTATCCACTCTGTATCTGTGTTGTTCTGGCTAAATAAACTGTTTCAATTCAATTCAGTTCAATTCAATCGCATTCCATCATTACACGGTATATGGACACTGGATACCACTACCAAAAAAGGAAAGGAGGGGGAGGAGAGGGAGAGTAAGGTGAAGGGGGGGGGGGAAGAGAGGGAGGGGAGGAGTGGGAGGGGAAGGTTAGGAGGGGGAGGAGAGGGAGAGTAAGGTGAAGGGGGGGAAGAGAGGGAGGGGGAGGAGTGGGAGGGGAAGGTTAGGAGGGGGAGGAGAGGGAGAGTAAGGTGAAGGGGGGAAGAGAGGGAGGGGGAGGAGTGGGAGGGGAAGGTTAGGAGGGGAAGAGAGAGAGGGAGAGTAAGGTGAAGGGGGGAAGAGAGGGAGGGGGAGGAGTGGGAGGGGAAGGTTAGGAGGAGGAGGAGAGGGAGAGTAAGGTGAAGGGGGGAAGAGAGGGAGGGGGAGGAGTGGGAGGGGAAGGTTAGGAGGGGGAGGAGAGGGAGAGGAAGGTGAAGGGGGGAAGAGAGGGAGGGGGAGGAGTGGGACGGGAAGGTTAGGAGGGGAAGGGAAGGGGTGGAGAAGGAGGGGTGGAGAGGGAGGGGAAGGAGAGAGTGATGGTGAGAGGCGGAGGAGAGTCACTCACTACCACTATCATACACTTCAAAAAACACCAAAGTATCGACCAGCCCGCACTTCCCCTCCCCCTTCCCCCTTCCCCCTTCCCCTCTCCCCCTTCACCCCCTCCCTCCCCGCCCTCTCTTCCTTACAGTTATCACATTCACACTGTTTGGTAGACAGACAGACAGACAGACAGACAGACGCATATTATTATGTCTAATTCAAATGTATGTTTGTATATTTTCAGCCGCCGACTGCAACTCTATTAATAAACTGTTTATTATTATTATTTTATATAAATAGATAGATAGATAGATAGATAGATAGATGGATAGATGGATTTGTAGTGAGATGGCCAGGTAGTTAGTAAAATTGATAGATATGTGTTTATGTATATGTGTGGATTGATAGACAGACTCAGTACATGATGTCCAAATACCCCTGACACACACACACACACACACACACACACACACACACACACACACCATATGTTTAAGTACCCTATGGCAGTATGTCCGTCAGGCAGATGTGAACAAAACTAAATGTAATGTGTGCGGGCTAGACAGATGACGACACACACTCTAACACTACGACCGTGGAAAAAATAGAACCATTTAGAGACAAATCCACTTTATCTCTGATGGCGCGGTAACAAATACATTAAAATTGTATTCACACTTTGTATCTAGTGATTAAGTAAAGTTCCATGTACCGAACTACACAAATAACGTATGGGTAATACTCTGCAACACTCACGGTCTGATAAACGCTTTCTGTCGCATTACTTTCCCCCTTTACCCAAGATTTTTCGTATACTGTTAATATGAGAAGAGAAAGTGAGTTTATAGAGTAAAGAAATGATGAAAATAAAGAAAACCAGAAAGAGAGTGAGAGAATAAGATGCGATAAGAACGGAAGAGAAAGGAATTACAGATGAATGATGACAAGTAGAGAGAGAAAGAGAGAGAGAGAGAGAGAGAGAACACTGAGGCTGCAGCTCCCAGTCCTCAGGTGTAACAGGTAAACTAAGTTATGATAAAAGGACGTGTTGAGGCTTCCCCACACCACGCCACGTCACCCCCCCCCCCCACACCACACCACGCCACCCACCCACACCACGCCACCCCCACACCACACCACCCCCCATTCCACACCACCCCCCACACCACACCATCCCCCACACCACACCACCCCCCATACCACGTCACCCTTCATGCCACCCTCCCTTCCAAGCCCACTCCTCCGCACTGCAGTCCTATACACAATTACGCCCTGGACACAATCTCACCCTGGACACAATCACACCCTGGACACAATCACACCCTGGACACAATCACACCCTGGACACAATCTCACCCTGGACACAATCACACCCTGGACACAATCTCACCCTGGACACAATCACACCCTGGACACAATCTCACCCTGGACACAATCTCACCCTGGACACACTCACACCCTGGACACAATCACACCCTGGACACAATTTCGCCCTGGACACAGTCACACCCTGGACACAATTACGCCCTGGACACAATCACACCCTGGACACTCGCTTTAGACACATGACCTACACACACGACCTACACACACGACCTACACACACGGCCTACACACATGACCTACACACACGACCTACACACATGACCAACGCATATGACCTACACACATGACCAACACATATGACCTACACACATGACCTACACACATGAACAACACATATGACCTACACACATGACCAACACATATGACCTACACACGTAACCAACACAAATGACCTACACACATGACCAACACATATGACCTACACACATGACCTACACACATGACCTACACACATGACCAACACATATGACCTACACACATGACCTACACACACGACCTGCACACATGACCTACATACATGACCTACACATATGACCTACACATATGACCTACACACATGACCTACACACACGACCTACACACATGACCTACATACATGACCTACACATATGACCTACACACATGACCTACACACATGACCTACATACATGACCTACACACATGACCTACATACATGACCAACATATATGACCTACACACATGACCTACACACATGACCTACATACATGACCAACATATATGACCTACACACATGACCTACACACATGACCTACATACATGACCTACACACATGACCTACACATATGAACTACACATCAGAACCTCCACCAACAACATCGGCATTAAAAACAACAATAACTACAACAATAACTACAACACCACCACCATCACGACAACAACAACAACAACAACAACAACAACTACAATACCACCACTACCACCACCAACTACAACAATACAGTAACTAAAACACCACCACCACCACCACAACAACAACAACAACAACAACAACAACTACAACACCACCATAACCCACAACAACGACAACAACAACAACAACAACTACAATACCACCACTACCACCACCAACTACAACAATACAGTAACTACAATACCATCACCACCACCATCACAACAACAACAACAACAACAACAACTACAACACCACCATAACCCACAACAACAACAGCAAAAACAAGTCATAATAACATCAAAGATCCTATCACAACCTCCACTAACAACTTCTTCATCAACAACAACAATAACTGCAACATCAGTAAGAACAGCTAAATTACTAACAACAACAACTACAACAACAACAACAACAACAACAGCAACTACAACACCACCACCACCACCACCACCAACTACGACAACAACAACACCACCGCAACCACCAACTACAACAACAACAACAACAGCAACTACAACACCACCACCACCACCACCACCACCAACTACGACAACAACAACACCACCGCAACCACCAACTACAACAACAACAACAACAGCAACTACAACACCACCACCACCACCAACTACGACAACAACAACACCACCGCAACCACCAACTACAACAACAACAACAACAGCAACTACAACACCACCACCACCACCACCAACTACGACAACAACAACAATAACAACAACAACAACAACAACAACAACAACAACACCACCACCACCACCAACTACGACAACAACAACAATAACAACAACAACAACAACAACACCACCACCACCAACTACGAGAACAAAAACAACAACAACAACAACTACAACACCACCACCACCACCATCACCACCACCAACTACGACAACAACAACAACACCACCACCAACTACGAGAACAACAACAACAACAACAACAACAACAACTACAACACCACCACCACCACCATCACCACCACCAACTACGACAACAACAACAACACCACCACCAACTACGAGAACAACAACAACAACAACAACAACTACAACACCACCACCACCAACAACAACAACAACAACAATAACAACAACTACACTACCACCACCAACTACTACAACAACAACAACTACACCACCACCACCAACAACAACAACAACTACACTACCACCACTAACTACAACAACAACAACAACTGCAACACCACTACCACCTCCACCACAACACACACGCCAGGTAAACACTAACAACAAACACAACAGGAAGTTTCCCCCCAACTAGGGGGAGTTTGAGCGTTTGTAAACATCACTCAAATGTACTCCAAACACGGAACAAACACTCCAAACAAACACTCCAAACACGGAACAAACACTCCAAAGACACAACAAACACTCCAAACACGGAACAAACACCCCAAGCACACAACAAACACCCCAAACACGGAACAAACACTCCAAACACGCAACAAACACTCCAAGCACACAAAAAACACTCCAGACACATAACAAACACACGAAAACTGAATGGATGAAAAAAACTGAGGTGCATTAGACTACCTTCATCAATCACACCTTAAATTTCAACACACACACACACACACACACACACACACACACACACAGGATAGAGACTAGAGACGAGTGATAAAACACCAGAGGGAATATTGGATGAATGACTGTATGTGTGAGGTGTGTGTGTGTGTGTGTGTGTGTTTGAGAGTCCTCCTGTCTGTAAACGTGACTTACTTTCACCCATTTAATTTGATCTTGGTAATATAAGAGAGCCTTCACGTGGCTGATTAACTCGCCAAGATGGTCATTTATCAGTGCTCTACTTGACCCCTCACTCCTACGGCACAACATTCACCCTGTGTGTTATGTTACAGTCTTCCACAGTGTGTCTGACCAATGGCATCCTCTACACAGCGTCGGGGGAATGGAGTAAGAGTACAGAGACTTTATGTTCGTTGAAATTATAAGTTACGTGATTGTTTGATATTATTATTAAGGTGAGGAGCGATCCTTTGATATGTATGGAAATATAACTAAATTACTTTGTATATCTGGATTAATCTACATTGTGTATAAACTTCACTTAAAGTTAATTCATCAGTTTATCTAAAGTTTCTACATTGTATTACTGTTTTATACTTGGTGCTCTACTGTACACTGCTATGAGGATATAGAGCCTGTCACCCCTTAAAGTTCATCCACTCTCATTTGATGACATAGTTAATGAGATGTAATTAACGTCGTGTTTCTCATGATAATTGTTCTTATTGTTTTGTGAATATTCTTTTGTGTCATTGTTAACGACATACTAAATATTCATTTTTAATATTAATTACAACTACTGTAATTACCTTCGTGATGATGTTTTTAAATGTTCGTTGTTTAGTTCACGCTGAGGTGTTGTTATTATTTTGTTTTATTTCTGTTCAAGATCAGGTCAAGCTCTGAAACACTGATAAACTGATGAGCTAACATTACATTTTAGTGCAATATTGACTGACTCTCCCACGTACTGTGTGTGTGTGTGTGTGTACCTCCCACACGATGTGCTCTGATTATTACGGCGTCATTTTCCTTGTTATTTTCCTCTATCGTCTCTTAATAATTCAGTTAAATTCGTTCTTACAGCCCATGTTAACATTTGATATAACTTAGGATTCTTGTGTCACTTTTTTTACTGAAGGATAAACCCTATCAACAACACACTACAAAACTATCGATGATAGTCTAAAATTCAGTCGAATGTTGGAATGAAAGCGTAAATTGGTGGCGTTTTGAAGCCTTCCTCCCCCCCCCCCCCCCCCTCCGGCAGACATCAAAAATAAATTATAAGCGAGTGAGTGATGTGATGGCTCCTCCCCCTTGGCTGTACAGGTCAGGTGGCTCCCCATGATGGCCACGACCTCGTAAATTACCTCATCATCAGACTCAATGGCCTATAGTATTAGGACCGAGACTCTCAGAGGGTCGTGTGTTTAATTTTGCTCCTAACTGGAAGTGTGAGGCGGGGAAACTATTGTAACTTTCCCCCTCAGCCACGATACTCAAGATGGCGGCCAGGGACACATTAGTTTGGTGTTGCTTAGATGAAACTACAACTTAATACTTTTATGGTTTGTAGAACACATAATTAAGGTACAAGTTGCTTTCTAAAAGATTCGTTTTCTTAAATTTTTATCTTAAATGGTGGTGAGTGAACAGAATAGCGGGCAAAGAATAATATTATTGGACAAAGGAAGGCTAGAGGTACGAGAATCAATCGTGGTGACGTTTACCTCCGAGATCATTATAAAGTATTGGCCATATGGGTCAAGAACGAGATTAGAAAAACAAAGAGAAATAGTGAATTAAAGGTAACAAGAGGGGCGAAGTCAAACCCCAAGGGATTATTCCAAATGTACGAGAAAGGATTGGACCAATACAGTCAGATACCGGCGAGCTAACTGGTAATGACGGAGAAATGAGCAATAATCTGAATAAATATTTGTCAACGGTTTTCACAACAGAAAATTTTAAACATGATCCCCGAGGCACCGACTATGTCTAGATATAGTGAAGAAAATAAATCAAGCAAGATAGTAGTAACAAGTAACAATGTTGGTAAACAAATAGACAAACTAAAGCCTAATAAGTTACCAGATCCCGAGGAGATATTAAAGGAATGTAAGGAAGAACTTTGCAAACTTGTTTCACGTGTCATTAAAAACGGTTGTAGTAACTGATTCCTGGAGGATAGCGAATGTGATACCGATTTTTACGAAGGGAGATATATCACTGTCCTCTAACTACCGTCCAATCAGTTTAACATCAGTTGAAGGCACATTACTGGAAGCAGGTATTTCAAACTCAATTCAAAATCACCTGAAGAAACACAAGTTCATCAATGATTCCCACCTCCTTTCCTCACACAGCCAAACTGTGGAATGCTCTGCCTTCTTCTGTGTTCCCATACTTATACAATCTGTCTCACTTTAAAAAGCTGGTTTTCCGGCATCTTCGTGGTGTAGATTAACACAGTATAACCTTTTTCTTTTTCTGTTCTTTTTTTTTTTTTGGCTCCCCAGGCCCCGTTGTGGGTCGTTTGACTAATTCCCGTAAAAAACAAAACAAAAAAACAAACGGGAGATCATATCTGACAAATCTGTTATCACTCTTTTTTCGAATCAATCTATGACGTACTCAGTTATGATGTGGTTTACCTGGACCTTAGCAAAGCCTTCGACAGGGTCCCCCATGACAGACAAATACAAAAGTGGTGGTTCATGGAATTGGAGGAGATATCCTTAACTGGATTAGAACATAGTTACAGGTCAGGAAACAGAGATAGTATTAATGACACTAAATCCGATTGGAGTAACGTCACTAGTGGAGTGTCCCAACGTTCAGTACTTGGACCATTACTATTTACCATTTACATAAACAACATGCCTGTAGATATCGGCGTAGACAGCAACATAAGTAAATTTTCTGACGTCACTAAAATATGGCGTGTAATTAAATTTGATGAATATTCCGCAAAACTACAGGAAGATCAAAACCAATTTTTCGCATGGTCTGAAAAATGTCAGATGAAATTCAATGTGGAAAATTGTAAAGTACTTAGCCTAGAAGATGTAAACAGAGAAATCAGATATCAGATGAACAACGATGTTATAGAGAAATTCGACTGTGAGAAAGATTTAGGAGTAGGAATCTTAAACCAAGTCAACAATGTGTATTTGCTCGAAACAAGGCTAATAAAATACTCGGGTTCATACAAAGGAGTGTTAGTTACAAGACTAGCGAGGTCATTCTAAAACTATATCTTGCACGTGTAAGACCTCACTTGGATTATGCAGTTCAATTTTGGTCACCGTATTACAGAATGGATAAAGAATCCCAAGAAAAAATTCAGAGGAGAATGACAAGACTAATCCCGGGCATTAGGAACCTTGAGTACAGAGACAGGTTAAAGCATCTTAATTTTCACTCCCTCGAGAGACGTAGAGCGAGGGGCGATATGACAGAGGTGTATAAATGGAAGTCAGGGATAAACAAAAGTGATATAACAAAGGTACTCAAACTATCCAACGAGAAGCGAACTCGTAGCAATGGTTTTAAATTAGACAAATTTAGATTTAGGCGCGAAATAGGTAAATATTGGTTTGGAAATAGAGTAGTGGATGAGTGGAACAAGTTACCAAACATCATCATTAACTCGAATACGCTGGATAGCTTCAAACATAGGTTAGATGGATATATGAGCGATGGGGGTATGGGACTGCCTAGTATGGGCTAATAGGTCCGCTGCAGTTTCCTCCATTCTTATGTTCTTATGTTACGAACCGTTTCATATCTCCCGGTAAAGGGACTCGAACATACAAACTTTGTAGAATATGAACTTGACTCAAAATTACGCGATACACTGGGATATAGACATAAGACTCGCCGACGGGGAGAGATAAAGAGACCGTGATAAAACGGGAGAGAGAGAGAAAGAGTTTAATGAACTAATGAAACAGAGACAAACACAGAGATAAAGACAGACAATGAAAGTGAGTCTTACAGGAATCCTACCCTTTTCTGTCATCCTCCACACATACACACACATACATACACACAGACACACACACACACACACACACACACACACACACACACACACACAGACACACACACACACACACACACACACACACACACACATAACAGGAAGAACATTAATTTCCTCTTGCCTGAAGGGACGGGTGTTGACGTGTATGGCTGCAGTGACGAGGAAGAAAACATTACATCACCTGACGGATGGAAAAATGGGGACCCCTTTCGTCTTCCATTTCCGCCCCTAGCCATTTTTTGCCCCCTTTCTTTCTTTCCATTCCGTACTTTTATCATTCTTTATTTTCCCTCCCCTCTCTCCCTCCCTTTCTTTCTTTCTCTCTCCCTATCCTCCCCTTTCAATTTCTTATCATTCCTTTCTACCCAGACAACCCATCTAGACCTTTTTTTTCCCACTTGTACCCCTCTCACCTATGGTTTCTTCCTCCCTATTCCTCTCCTCCTCATCTCCCTTTTCGATACTTCCCTACCCTTCTATCCTATTCCCTTCATTTTAATCCCGTTTTATACTTTCCTTCCTCTCCTTACCCTACACATCATCTTCCAAACTTCCCATTCCTGTACGCCTTTCCACCCTCTCCCCTCCTGTCGCACCTCCACCCAACTCTTCCTCTTCCCTTCTGTATTTTACTTACTCACTTAGCTTCATCCAATTTCCTCCCCTCTCCACACTCTTCTTTTCCTCCCCCACTCTCCAAATACCCCTTCCTTTCCTTATCTCCCCCTCTACCCTCCCCCTCCTAATCTCCCCCATCACCCCTCCTCCTCCATTTCTCCCCATCCACCATAAGTATTGTTGTATCACTATCAAAGCAGGGCGCGGGGCAGCCTTATGCCATACTACCCATCTCACTAACTACAAGCAAGTTACAAGATCACTAGATTACAAGATGTTATAACTGCTAGACTAAGGTTAGGATATAAGTACCTATGGCAGTATATCCCTCAAGCAGATGTGAATAAAACTAAACATATAGCCACACACCCCAAACACTACGTCTTAAACTGTGAAAAAATAAGATACATAACCTCTTAAGGACAGATCACTTTATCTCTGATGGCACGATAGCTGTTATACTAAAGCTGTATCCACACTTCCCATCTAGAACATATAAGCAAACTTCTATGTACTGAACTAAACAAACAAAAGCTTGTTATACTCTGTCACACTCACTGTCGTAATATCCTGATCACTGGGATCTGATAAACACCCTTTGTGGCCTCTAATCTGTAATCCGTTTTGCGATACCACTCCTAGGATGAGCATGGGGTGCACTATAAACTAGCGGCTGTCCACGGCAAAATTCACATTTAATTCCCCTCACCATCACTCCCCACCCCCATCTCTCTCCCTCACCACCCCTCTCCACCATATCTCCCTCACAACCCCTCTCCACCATATCTCCCTCACCACCCCTCTCCACCATATCTCCCCCACCACCCCTCTCCACCATATCTCCCTCACCACCCCTCTCCACCATATCTCCCTCACCACCCCTCTCCACCATATCTCCCTCACCACCCCTCTCCACCATATCTCCCTCACCACCCCTCTCCACCATATCTCCCTCTCCACCCCTCTCCACCATATCTCCCTCACCACCCCTCTCCACCATATCTACCCCACCACCCCCCTCCGCCCGTGTACTAATCAGCCCCCCACCCCCAGGTATCTTTACACAGGTAAGTTCAGAGACACTCAAGTGGCGGCATCGGCCTATCTGGGGCAACATACAGCGAGTCATTGTTTGTTTGACCCTCCATCGTGAACCGCTATCATGTTTGTTGCAGTGTGTGTGTGTGTGTGTGTGTGTGTGTGTGTGTGTGTGTGTGTGTGATAGATAGTTAGATAGATAGATAGAGAGAGAGAGAGAGAGAGAGAGAGAGAGAGAGAGTTTTTCATCATACTATTTCTGTTTCTGGCCATGATAATTAAAATACATACATATACATACATACATACATACATACCTACCTAACCTAACCTAACCTAACCTAACCTAACCTAACCTAACCTAACCTAACCTCACCGAAATTAAATCCCTATCTCTTTCTCTCTCTTTTTTTTTAATCTGTCTTTCTCTCCATCTCTCTGGTTTTTTTCTTCTCTTCCTCCTTCTCCCTGTCTCCTTTATTCTCTTTCCCTGCCCATAAGCTCTTTATTGCCTCCTTTACACACGCCATGTTTGTTTCTTACTCGATATCACAATTTTTTTTTGCCATATTCCACGTGGGAGAGTTTGTTTACACACACACACACACACACACACACACACACACACACACACACACACACACACACGCACACACACATAATCCTAGTTTTCCTCTCTCTCTCTCTCTCTCTCTCTCTCTCTCTCTCTCTCTCTCTCTCTCTCTCTCTCATAATCACCGCCATTCGCCCTCCTTCACCTTCCTTTTTCACTGACACCTTCTTATTCTGCCTCATCCATTCTAATCAACACCTCCCTCCCTCCTTCCTCTCTCTCTCCCTCCTTCCTCCCTCCCTCCCTCCCTCCTTCCTCCCTCCCTCCCTCCCTCCTTCCCTCCCTTCCTCTCTCCTTCCCTCCCTCCCCCCCTTCCTCTCTCTCTCTTCCCCTCCTTCACCATTACCACTCTTCTTCTTTATATATATTTCCCCCTCTCTCACCTCTACGCCTCTATAGCACTTCTGTCCAACTCTCCCTCCTCCACTCATCCCCATCACCACTCTCCCTCCTCCACTCATCCCCATCACCACTCTCCCTCCTCCACTCATCCCCATCACCACTCTCCCTCACTCACCATCACCACCCTCCTCCCTCTCTCCCTCAACATCACCACCCTCCTCTCTCTCTCCCTCACTTACCATCACCACCCTCCTCCCTCCCTCACTCACCATCACCACTCTCCCTCACTCACCATCACCACCCTTCTCTCTCCCTCACTCACCATCACCACCCTCCTCTCTCCCTCACTCACCATCACCACCCTCCTCCCTCTCTCCTTCACCATCACCACCAGCGCTGCCATCTCCCGCCAGCGCTTTAAGAAACAACAACATAAATATTCCATTTTTAGCTCAACCACACTGAGGAACACACCCACAGGAACACACCTACAGGAACACACCTACAGGAACACACCCATAGGAACACACCCCACAGGAACACACCCCACAGGAACACACCTACGGGAACACACCTACAGGAACACACCCCACAGGAACACACCCCACAGGAACACACCTACAGGAACACACTCACAGGAACACACCTACAGGAACACACCTTCAGGAACACACCCACAGGAACACACCCCACAGGAACACACCCCACAGGAACACACCCACAGGAACACACTCACAGGAACACACCCCACAGGAACACACCCCACAGGAACACACCCACAGGAACACACCCACAGGAACACACTCACAGGAACACACCCCACAGGAACACACCTACAGGAACACACCCACAGGAACACACTCACAGGAACACACCCCACAGGAACACACCCCACAGGAACACACCTACAGGAACACACCTACAGGAACACACCCCACAGGAACACACCCACAGGAACGCACCCACAGGAACACACCCCACAGGAACACACCTACAGGAACACACCCACAGGAACACACTCACAGGAACACACCCCACAGGAACACACCCCACAGGAACACACCTACAGGAACACACCTACAGGAACACACCCCACAGGAACACACCCACAGGAACGCACCCACAGGAACACTCCAGGTCGTAGATTCCACGAAGCTCCTCGGCGTCACCATAGACAACAAACTAAATTGGAAACCACACGTCAATGAAGTTGTCAAATCCTCCAGTTTCCGTCTCCACCTCCTCCGCCGACTCAAGTCCCTCGGAGTTCCTGCACACGAGCTCCTCAGTGTTTACACAACATTCATACTTCCCAAGCTCACCTATGCCTCCCCCACCTGGTCTTCCTCCCTAAATGCCACACAACGTAAACACCTAGAAAAAGTGCAAAAGAGGGCATGCAAGATTATTCTCTCCTCCTCCTACTCCACATATCAAGAAGCGCTCAACACACTGACCCTTTCGACTCTCACTGACCATCACCACGACCTCATCTGCAAATTTGGTAAGAAGCTTCTACACCATCCCCGACACCGGCTCCTACTACCACCCGAGGTCCCTCGTCCGAGAATTGCTGTTCGACACCACAACCGCATCCAGCCCATACGTGCACGAACTGATCGCTATAAGAACAGCCCAGTCCCAACCATTGTAAAAATTATCAATAACTTGTAATACTGTAACACTGTCACTATGTTGAATTGAACTGTAGTTTGAGCTTTTCCCCATCTAAGTTATTATATGTCTTATTTGTGTCACTTATGTTACTTGTATATTATTTGTAATTCGTAACCCACTCCCCAAATATGTAACTGTATATTTTCAGCCTTCTGGCTGCCAAGCTCTTTCAATAAACCGTTAATTATTATTTATTATTATTACACCCCACAGGAACACACCTACAGGAACACACCCATAGGAACACACCCCACAGGAACACACCTACAGGAACACACCCACAGGAACACACCCATAGGAACACACTCCACAGGAACACACCTACAGGAACACACCCCACAGGAACACACCCCACAGGAACACACCCACAGGAACACACCCACAGGAACACACCCACATCGCCGAGATAAAATAATTAAAGCTGATTTTAATATTAACCTCAACTAAAGATAAGCTTCCCAGCATATTTTAACCACCAACCTTATGTCACCTGATTAAATACCCTAACCTAACGTAACCAAACCTAATCTAACCTAACCTAACCTAATCTAACCTAACCTAACCAAACCTAACCTAACCAAACCTAATCTAACCAAACCTAACCTAACCTAACCTAACCTAACCTAACTCCCCCAGGTAGTTATGGCGAGGTATATAGAACTGTTCGTTTTGTCTGAGTGTCTGTCTGTTTATACTCGTTTACACATAATTTTCATATAATTATTCGAAGATAAATAATTATACAGTTGATCTATTTGGGGTGATTCCATTGTTTCCTTGTTAGTTGTGTATTATTATTATTATTATTATTATTATTATTATTAGACGCGAAGTACGGAAGGGGGAATGGCGGCAGTTCAGGAGGATTGGTGTGAGAAAAAAGCAGGAAGAGGGAGGGAAGACGTGAAGGGAGGGAGGGAGGGAGAGGGTAGTGGTAGAGACGAGGTGTATATTTAGTGAGGGGAGGGGTGTAGGTAGTGAGGGGAGGGGAGTAGGTAGTGATGGGAGGGGTGTGGGTAGTGAGGGAAGGGGTGTGGGTAGTGAGGGGAGGGGTGTGGGTAGTGAGGGGGGTGTATGTACTGGTATAGTGAGGAGAAGGGGTCATAATAAGAGAAGGGAGAAGAGAACGTGAAGGGAAGAGGGAAGGGGTCATGAAGGGAAGAAGGAAGGGGTCATGAAGGGAAGAAGGAAGGGATCATGAAGGGAAGAGGGAGGGGGTCATGAAGGGAGAATGAGACGAGGGTGCTGGCGCCAAGCTTCTCCATCTGGTGTACAAAAAAGGAATCTTTATCTGTAAGAAAAATGGCCCTGGTGACGGAGAGAGAGAGAGAGGGCGAGAGAAAGAGAGAGAGAGAGAGAGAGAGAGAGAGAGAGAGAGAGAGAGAGAGAGAGAGAGAGAGAGAGAGAGAGAGTAACTATGTAAAAAAAAAATATATTTCTCCATCAGGATATTGTGAATAGGTGATTAATTACTTACACTTTTATGGTAATTACCTTCCCCATCCCCCTTGTTAGGACTGCCCTTACTATCACCATTACCATCGTCATCATCATCATCATCATCATCACCATCATCATCATCATCATCATCATTATTATAGTCACCCAATATTTCCTCCTAATGTTGTATTGAAGCCTTATTTTAAATCACTCACTCGCTCACTCACTCGCTCACTCACTCACTCACTCACTCACTCAAATAAATAAATAACTGTGAGTACATTAGAGTCGCAGGAAGAGGCTGAGTTGAATAATATTACCAGTTACAACTTCTGTGATCGGATGTTGAGGCAAACTTTCTTTTCTCCCAAGAAAGTCAGAGAAAGTTTAGGGTGTATCAAAGTTAGTGGGACGAGAGAAAGGGGAGAGAAGAAAGAGGTAGGAAGGGTGGGGGAGAAGAAAGAGGGAGGGAGGATGGGAAGAGGGAAAGGTGGGGATTAGAGGAAAAATGGGAAGAAGGTGAGTGGAGGTGGAAACTTCAGTGGAAGGGGAAGATTGGGAGGAGAATAATCCATAACTAAAAGAAAGAGGAAGAGAAAAAGAAGATATTAAAAGAAAATTATAGGACGGAGAAGCGCAAAAACAAAAGAAGAAATGAAGAAAAGAAGGGTGTATAGTTATTCGGCTCTACACATGCTGGTCTTAATCTCTCGTCCAAACACAAAGCAGAATCTTGCCTCATGTTGACTCCTGGGTCGATACTGATTGTTTTAAAGAGTGTTTGTTTTGCCGTTGTTGTTGTCTGTGTGTTTGTGTGTGTGTGTGTGTGCGTGGAGCAGAGAACAAATAGGGAGAAACTGAGTGGGTAAGTGTAATCCCAACGGCCTACTCCTTCTCAGCAAGTGTGCGGAATACAATCTCACTATCACCAATACCGTGTTTAGGCAGGCCGACAAGTTCAAGGGTTCTTTGCAACACACACGACCCATACACTGGCATCTCATTGACTACATCATAGTCAGAGAAAGAGATCGCCGAGTTCTCCTCATCACTCGAGCCATGCGTGGCTCAGACCATGCATGGCTCATCAGAACTATACTCTCCCTTCACGTCGCCCCAAAACGGCAAAGGCAACAAGCCTCCATCCCCAGAAGAGATTTTCACACGAAGCGAATCGAGAATCAAGCGGTAGAACATGCTTTTAGAGAGCAGCTCCACGAGAGGATGATAAACAACCCAACAACAAGCAGCCTAAATCTGAGTGCCGAATAGGGTATCATCACAATACCTGCAGCGAGACCCTCGGCCACATCAAAAGAAAACACCTGGATTGGTTTGATGAAAATGACCAGGAAATCGACAGACTCATTAATGGTAAACGTGCTGCATTCACTGACTGGCAGAATTACCCTCAGTCTCAGACCAAAGCTGATACCTTCCACCAGAAGAAGGCGGCGACCCAACACAAACTTCGTAGACTAATGAACGACTGGTGGAAAAATAGGCGTGTGAAACGCAAAAATTTGCGGATCAACACAAAATACGCATTTTCTTTTGATCTCATTAAAACAATATATGGCCCAACTAACTTACTCATGGTGCGGCTCCCCTCCACTCATCCGACGGTAACTCCCTAATTAAATACGAAGAGTGCATCCTTCAGTGCATCCAACCTAACCTAACCTAACCTAACCTAACCTATCAGTTTTTGTATGATGTTTAGAGTTCGTGTCCGCGATCGTGAATGATACTGACAGAGAGACAGACGGACAGACATTCAAACAGTCCTGTGAAGTTTATATTAGTTTAGTTGTGAACATAAACAAAGAACATAAGAATGTAGGAAACTGCAGCGGGCCTATTGGCTCATACTGGGCAGTCCCATTTACACCCAACCCCTATCGCTCATATATCCATCTAACCTATGTTTGAAGCTATCTATAGTATTCGAATTAATGATGATGTTTGGTAACTTGTTCCATTCATCCACTACTCTATTTCCAAACCAATGTTTACCAAATTTGCGCCTAAATCTAAATTTGTCTAATTTAAAACCATTGTTACGAGTTCGCTCCTGGTTGGATAGTTTCAGTACCTTTGTTATGTCCCGTTTGTTTAGCCCTGACTTCCATTTATACACCTCTATCATATTGCCCCTCATTCTACGTCTCTCGAGGGAGTGCAAATTAAGATGTTTTAACCTGTCTCTTTACTCAAGGTTCCTAATGCCCGGGGTCAGTCTTGTCATTCTCCTCTGAATTCTTTCTAGGGATTCTATATCCACTCTGTAATACGGTGACCAGAATTAAACTGCGTAATCCAAGTGAGGTCTCACAAGCCCATGATATAGTTTTAGGATGACCTCGCTAGTCTTGTAACCAACACTCCTTTGTATGAATCCAAGTACTTTATTAGCCTTGTTTCGAGCAAATACACATTTCTTACTTGACTTAAGATTCCTACTTATCATTACTCCTAAATCTTTCTCAAATTCGGATTTCTCAATAACATCGTTGTTCATCTGGTATCTGGTTTCCCTGTTTACATCTTCTATACTGAGTACTTTACATTTGTCCACATTGAATTTCATCTGCCATTTTTCAGACCATTCGAAAAATTGGTTTAAATCTTTTTGTAGTTTAGCGGAGTCCTCGTCAGATTTAATTACATGCCTTATTTTAGTGTCATCAGCAAATTTACTTATGTTGCTGTCTACGCCGATATCTATGTCGTTTATGCATATAATAAATAATAATGCTCCAAGGACTGAGCCTTGGGGAACTCCACTAGTGACGTAGTTCCAATCGGATTTAGTGCCGTTATTGTTCATTCGCTGTTTCCTGTCCTGTAACCACGCCCTAATCCATTTGAGAATATCTCCTTTAATGCCATGAGCCTCCACTTTTCTTTTTAGTCTTTCGTGGAGGACTCTGTCGAAAGCTTTGCTGAAGTCGAGATATACCACATCATAATTTTGCCCCTCGTCCACTGATTCGAAAACAGATGAAAAGAATGTTAATAGATTAGTTAGACATGAACGCCCTCTTGTGAAGCCATGTTAGGAATCATTGATCAACTTGTGCTTCTCCAGGTGATTTCGAATAGGCTTTTGCTGAACCACCTACAGTATGTATGTATTAAGTCATTTATGTCCAATTTATTTTTTCAGTCTTCGGACCGCAGAACTTTTTCAATAAACCGTTAATTATTTTTACTATTATTATTATTATTATTATCACACACACACACACACACACACACACACACACACACACCAACACTAAGAAAAGCTTCGTTATTATTACATTTCATTACTATAATTGGCAGTCGACAGAAATTACTTAATAACCCGGGGAAAAAAAAAAAATTTCACGGTGATGAATCTGAAAAAGAGAAATATTATTACTGAATATTAAAAGGGCGTGTTACCTGTCCAATATTAGTTCATAACGTTGCAGGTATATTGGAACAACAACAACAACACTACTACTACTACTACTACTACTATTACTACTACTACTATGAGAGTTACACCAGCCAGCCATCTTCGCCCGGACAGGACTGGGGTAGATGACACACAGGACTCAGACAGTGAATTTCAGTGCAGTGAATCGGAGGTTATGAGAACTGTGCATGTGTATCAGCGGTGTGTAGTGATCTATCGTGACGGTACTCATACTAATGGTCCCTACACTCTGCTCCTCCACCGTGCCTGATACACCTGAGGTAAGAACAGTCCATCAGAGGAGACAGCGAGAGAACCTACTCTTGATGAAGTACTGAGGAGGGACCCAACACTGTGCTGGAGGGCAGGTACCACTCCGTCCAAGAGGTAGAAGACACTAGCAAGATAGCAACTGCTGCAAAAAGCAGTAACAACAACAACAACAGCAACAGCAGTAGTTACAGTAAAGGAAGCAGTAACAGAAACAGTAGCTACAGCAGTGATAGCAGTAACAGCAGCAGTAGCAGCAGCAGCAGTAGTAGCAGCAGCAGTAGTAACAGCAGCAGCAGCAGTAGTAGCAGCAGCAGCAGTAGTAGCAGCAGCAGTAGTAACAGCAGCAGCAGTAACGGCAGCAGTAGTAGCGGCAGCAGCAGAATCAGAAGCAGTAGTAACAGCAGCAGCAGTAACAGCAGCAGTAGTAACAGCAGCAGCAGTAACAGCAACAGTAGCAACAGCAGCAGTAGTAACAGCAGTAACAGCAGCAGCAGTAACAGTAACAGTAGCAACAGCAGCAGTAGTACCAGCAGCAGTAGTAGCAGCAGCAGTAGTAATAGCAGCAGCAGTAACGGCTGCAGTAGCAACAGCAGCAGTAGTAACAGCAGCAGTAGTAACAACAGCAGTAGCAACAGCAGCAGTAGTAACAGCAGAAGCAGCAACAGCAACAGTAGCAACAGCAGCAGTAGCAACAGCAACAGTAGTAACAGCAGCAGTAGTAACAGCAGCAGTAGTAACAGCAGCAGCAGTAACAGCAGCAGTAGTAACAGCAACAGTAGCAACAACAGCAGTAGTAACAGCAGCAGTAGTAACAACAGCAGTAGTAACAGCAGAAGCAGCAACAGCAACAGTAGCAACAGCAGCAGTAGCAACAGCAGCAGCAGTAACAGCAACAGTAGTAACAGCAGCAGTAGTAACAGCAGCAGTAGTAACAGCAGCAGTAGTAACAGCAACAGTAGTAACAGCAGCAGCAGTAACAGCAGCAGCAGTAACAGCAGCAGCAGTAACAGCAGTAGCAGTAACAGCAACAGTAGTAACAGCAGCAGCAGTAACAGCAACAGTAGTAACAGCAGCAGTAGTAACAGCAGCAGCAGTAACAGCAACAGTAGTAACAGCAGCAGTAGTAACAGCAGCAGTAGTAACAGCAACAGTAGTAACAGCAGCAGTAGTAACAGCAGCAGTAGTAACAGCAACAGTAGCAACAGCAGCAGTAGTAACAGCAGCAGTAGTAACAGCAACAGTAGTAGCAGCAGCAGCAGTAACAGCAACAGCAGCAACAGCAGCAGTAGTAACAGCAGCAGCATTAACAGCAGCAGTAACAGCAGCAGCAGTAACAGCAGAAGCAGTAACAGCAGCAGTAGTAACAGCAGCAGCATTAACAGCAGCAGTAACAGCAGCAGCAGTAACAGCAGAAGCAGTAACAGCAGCAGTAGTAACAGCAGCAGTAGTAACAGCAGCAGCAGTAACAGCAACAGTAGCAACAGCAGCAGTAGTAACAGCAGTAACAGCAGCAGCAGTAACAGTAACAGTAGCAACAGCAGCAGTAGTACCAGCAGCAGTAGTAGCAGCAGCAGTAGTAATAGCAGCAGCAGTAACGGCTGCAGTAGCAACAGCAGCAGTAGTAACAGCAGCAGTAGTAACAACAGCAGTAGCAACAGCAGCAGTAGTAACAGCAGAAGCAGCAACAGCAACAGTAACAACAGCAGCAGTAGCAACAGCAACAGTAGTAACAGCAGCAGTAGTAACAGCAGCAGTAGTAACAGCAGCAGCAGTAACAGCAGCAGTAGTAACAGCAACAGTAGCAACAACAGCAGTAGTAACAGCAGCAGTAGTAACAACAGCAGTAGTAACAGCAGAAGCAGCAACAGCAACAGTAGCAACAGCAGCAGTAGCAACAGCAGCAGCAGTAACAGCAACAGTAGTAACAGCAGCAGTAGTAACAGCAGCAGTAGTAACAGCAGCAGTAGTAACAGCAACAGTAGTAACAGCAGCAGCAGTAACAGCAGCAGCAGTAACAGCAGCAGCAGTAACAGCAGTAGCAGTAACAGCAACAGTAGTAACAGCAGCAGCAGTAACAGCAACAGTAGTAACAGCAGCAGTAGTAACAGCAGCAGCAGTAACAGCAACAGTAGTAACAGCAGCAGTAGTAACAGCAGCAGTAGTAACAGCAACAGTAGTAACAGCAGCAGTAGTAACAGCAGCAGTAGTAACAGCAACAGTAGCAACAGCAGCAGTAGTAACAGCAGCAGTAGTAACAGCAACAGTAGTAGCAGCAGCAGCAGTAACAGCAACAGCAGCAACAGCAGCAGTAGTAACAGCAGCAGCATTAACAGCAGCAGTAACAGCAGCAGCAGTAACAGCAGAAGCAGTAACAGCAGCAGTAGTAACAGCAGCAGTAGTAACAGCAGCAGTAGTAACAGCAACATTACTAACAGCAGCAGTAGTAACAGAAGCAGTAGTAACAGCAGCAGTAGTAACAGCAGCAGTAGTAACAGCAACATTACTAACAGCAGCAGTAGTAACAGAAGCAGTAGTAACAGAAGCAGTAGTAACAGCAGCAGTAGTAACAGCAGCAGTAGTAACAGCAACAGTACTAACAGCAGCATTAGTAACAGCAGCAGCAGAAACAGCAGCAGTAGTAACAGCAGCAGTAGTAACAGCAGCAGCAGTAACAGCAGTAGTAACAACAGCAGCAACAGTAGAAAGTTATAAACTGTGTTACTTCAAATATTACTCATTTACTGTAGTCATATTACGAGTAACATTTCCTCCTCAGACAGACAGGCAAGCGTGAGAAGCTTCATAAATCACCTCAAAGGCTAAACCCTCTCTCGCTGCATGGCGGAAATGTACAAATGAACTTAGAAAAAAATATATCTGAAGATTATGTAAATAGTGTGAATTAGCTTACTCCCTGAACAAAGCCAGAGACATTAACACACTCAGGTGTATAGCGTCTCCCGTACACACCCGCTACCAAACAGTGTCCCGTGTCTAACCGTATGATGTTGCCAGCCACAATATGAGAACTACACAAAAGATATGTGGAGAAAAATTATCTTGACATCTTTATTACGGACAGAGGACCTACTGTATAATATTACTAGACTACTAAAGAGTATTCCCGGTGATCGATTGTTGTACACTCACACCTGGTGAAGAACATAATTGCATCACTACATTACTAACTGTGCCGGGGAGACCTGTTTACCTAAAACCAACATTTGATAACACTAATGAGCAACTCTTAACGTACTAACTATCCAAAATAGACACGGGAAGTCGTTTGGGATTGTTTTATTAATTAATATTATCACTTTACTTGCCGCCAGGGTGGGTGGTCTGTTGTTAGTTACTTTGTTATGAATCATTACTCTCTAGTGCAGTGGTTCTTAACCAGGGGGCGTCAGTAATTTCCAGGGGGGGGGCGCAAGCCCTAGGAAAAAGTACGAATTTCTCTAATTATAATTATAGTTTTTATTCTCTTAACAAGAGCGTGGGCTAATATTGAGAAGTTTATGAAAAAATGCAAAAGTATCGCCTTATAACTTTAGTTTTCTGTAGGCTACTTTTTTGACTTAGGGCTTACCATTTTCTGTACTTATTGACCCTCCTCCCTATCCCTCGAAACCCATGGGGGGGGGGGGGGGGTTGGGTTAACCCTTCCTGCACCTGTATACTGCTCGTTGGTGACTGGTGAGCCCCGTTCTCTCCCAGTCTTCTGCACACGTCCGTGGCAATAATTCCTCTTCTCTCACATTTATTCAGTTAAGGCTGTTGAGGTATGTATTGTCCTAGTTGTTATATTTACCTAAAAATAGTAAGCAGCCATAAGTTTATTGGTGAATTGTGAACACTCATGTGTTGCTCTGTTGGTTATTCGCGAGTTTTGAATTCCGTTTGTATTTTATCAGAAGTTGGTGGTGCTTAAAATCATGTGGTGGTAACAGGTGGTTATGGTAAAGTTGTATTTATGATGATATTGATTTGTTTCTTAATAATCATGTGTTTATGATCATGATGTGTTTACTATAATGGTGTGGTGTTTGTTGATATTTAATAATTATGTGGTGGTGTTTATGATCATATAGTGGTGCTTATGATCATGTTGTGATCATTGATGTTTGTTAATAATCATGTGGTGTTTATGATCATGATGTGTTTACTATAATGTTGTGGTGTTTGTTAATACTTAATAATTATGTGGTGGTGTTTATGATCATATAGTGGTGCTTATGATCATGTTGTGATCATTGATGTTTGTTAATAATCATGTGGTGTTTATGATCATGTAGTGGTGCTTATGATCATGTTGTGATCATTGATGTTTGTTAATAATCATGTGGTGTTTATGATCATGATGTGTTTACTATAATGTTGTGGTGTTTGTTAATACTTAATAATTATGTGGTGGTGTTTATGATCATGTACAGTAGTGGTGCTTATGATCATGTTGTGATCATTGATGTTTGTTAATAATCATGTGGTGTTTATGATCATGTAGTGGTGCTTATGATCATGTTGTGACCATTGATGTTTGTTAATAATTATGTGGTGTTTATGATCATGTAGTGGTGCTTATGATCATGTTGTGACCATTGATGTTTGTTAATAATCATGTGGTGTTTATGATCATGATATGTTTACTATAATGTTGTGGTGTTTGTTAATACTTAATAATTATGTGGTGGTGTTTATGATCATGTACAGTAGTGGTGCTTATGATCATGTTGTGATCATTGATGTTTGTTAATAATCATGTGGTGTTTATGATCATGTATGATTGTAGTCACTTGTAGTGTTTACGAACTTTACGATCATATGTTTGTTATTGATCATGTGGTTGTGATTATCATGATGTTGTGGTGTTCATGAGCACGTGGTGAGGTTTATCTTACCTTACACGAGCCTTATGTTTTGTTAATAGATGCAAGGGGGGCGTGGAGGGAAGGGCCAATTCCTAGAGGGGGCGTGGAGGGAAGGACCAATTCCTAGAGGGGGCGTGGTAGTAAAAAGGTTAAGAACCACTGCTAGTGTTAAATCTGAGGACACCTGTGCTAACGCTCTTCCCACATTTGTCCCGGGCCAGGGCGGGAACCCAGGACATAACTTCACTAATACTGGCGTTACCGCTGTACCGCCAACACCAACGTTGATCAGTATTAGAAGGCTGCTGCATTCTTTCAGGTTTACTAAAGTGAAGTCAAAGATATGCAACTTGTCTCCCCCAAGGTGGAGTACTCAGTCTCACTCTGTTCACTGTACTCTTGAATAGGCTGTTGAAATCAATCCCAAACAACACCAACAATATTATAGTAAGCTAAGCAGATATTATTGATCTTAACACCCTCAACTTAAAGTGTCAGACACGAATAAGTTCACCTCGCCTTCGCTAAACTTGTGTCTAATAAAGATACTCATGATCACTTTCTGGCCTTGTCACACGGGTGCCAGAAAGCTGTCATCAGGAAAGAATAAACAGATGAGTTTAAAGAAGCCGATCAGTTTTATCACCTGATCACTGGGGCCCGATAAATACCTTTTGTTTCCTCTTATCTGTAATCCTTTTGTACTACCATCACGGGAGAGATTTGCGGAAGAAGCCTCTGCCAGCGGTGCACGAGAAAGTAGCCCCTGCCAGCGGTGTACGAGAAAGTAGCCCCTGCCAGCGGTGCACGAGAAAGTAGCCCCTGCCAGCGGTGCACGAGAAAGTAGCCCCTGCCAGCAGTGCACGAGAAAGTAGCCCCTGCCAGCGGTGCACGAGAAAGTAGCCCCTGCCAGCGGTGCACGAGAAAGTAGCCCCTGCCAGCGGTGCACGAGAAAGTAGCCCCTGCCAGCAGTGCACGAGAAAGTGGCCCCTGCCAGCGGTGCACGAGAAAGTAGCCCCTGCCAGCGGTGCACGAGAAAGTAGCCCCTGCCAGCGGTGCACGAGAAAGTAGCCTCTGCCATCAGTAAAATTTAAAATTAAAATTAAATTCTCCACCACCGTTAACCACCACACTGTCCCCTACGTGACAACAATCATCCATCACCAGCAAAACCACAACACTCTCCTCCTACATCGCCACCACCATCCAGCACCCCTAACACCACTACCCACCACCACACAGCCCGCCAACACCACCACCCACCATCACCAACACTACCACCACCACTACCAACATCACCACCATTACCAACACCACCACCACTACCAACACCACCACCACTACCAACACCACCACCACTACCAACACTACCACCACCACTACCAACACTACCACCACCACTACCAACACTGCCACCACCACTACCAACATTACCACCACTACCAACACCACCACCACTACCAACATTACCACCACCACTACCACCACCACCACCACACTACCATACAGTATATAAAAAATAAACACAAATGGAGATAAATAAATTAATTGACGAACAAGACAACTAGAGCTGCCCTCCGTCCCTCCCTCCCTCCCTCCCCCCAGCCAGTCTATTGCCGCGGGAATCGCCAGCTCACTGTTCGCTCGCTTTTTTATTTAATGAATTGATGAAGGTTCTTACACAGACCAAATGTGAAAAGTTTTTATAATAGAGTTTCCGATAAACAATGATTACAATGATTCACACATTTGTCATTGTGACCTTGACCTTTGACCAATCACAATCATATTATCGTGTGACCCCTGAGGTGTCTTCACAGTTCTGCAGCAGCTTTGTAATACTTATAAACATGTTTATTTTGTCATTCATTTGTCGAAAGATCATTATCGGTGACGTCATTTTTAGAGTAACGTGACGTCATAGAGTAGGGCGGCATTTTTAATGTGAATTTTGTCGGGGGATATAGTAAAGTAAGTCCCCCCCCCCCCCCCCCCAACACACACACACACATCCATTTTCCTTCTCTTGGTCTGGCATTAGTATTTATCACTGCCTCTGTCCGGCCACCACATATATGTTGATCGAATGAATAGCCCAGGAACGTTAGGGTTTAACCGGAAATAATTAGATGAAAGCTGAAAATTGGTACAAATGTAGAGTTATGTCTCCAGAACAATATATTAAAGTTCCCACGACATCCGGCGCCGACGTTATCCGCCATCTGGAAGAATAGCCGCCATAGTGGAAAATTTTAAAAGCTAAGTAACTGGTAACGTATGAGCTTTATCGACATATAATACTCAGTAAGAGTTGTTCAATATCATGTATAGCACCGTATCACCTTTGTTTAATTTAAGATGTTAAAACGTTTCTCAACGAAAATAATATAAATATAATTTTATTTTATTTTTATTTTTTTTCCAAACAACTCGTGACTCGTGGCCTCGAGGGAGACATATGATTCAATAAAGGTGAAGGAAAATTATTCAGGTGTCCTAATATGTACATAACTTTATACTTATATTAAGAACTGTAGAAGTTACAAAGGATATACCCAAAATAGAGATTCTATCATGACCTAAAGGCAGTAAGAAAACTTATTAAAGAGGGGTTTCAGAGCTGATTGCTTGTTTGAGTGTGGAAATAAGCTTCGATAAATAATATTTATGATGTTGAAAATTAAGTCTGTACATACACATACACATATATATATATATATATATATATACCTAGATCACGCGCACCTACAGTGATTACTGCATATATATATATATATATATATATATATATATATAATATAATATATATATATATATATATATATATATATATATATATAAACACCACCACATTGACCACACATGAATGAACAGAATAATCCAGCTCGTCAACATTCACAGTGGTGTCGGCATACTTTAACACAGTTACAGTTCACTAAATGCAGGAGGTCATCAGGAGCTGGGGGTTTCATTGTTGGTGTTGGCCGAAGTCCTACTCCATATTTCTCCCACCCCGAGTGGATGGGTGAGAGGAAGCTACTAAGCCAATGTTGCACTTGAACGAATGCTTTCAAAGAGTGTAAGCGAGCTGCATCAGATGTCGGTGGCACTGTGGCAAGGTCACACTTTGATTTTATGGACATCCGAGCTACAGCTCTTTTTTATGCTTAAAATCCATATTTGTTCAAGGATTCAGTTGAACGAGCTCCATACATACGAATGATGAAGGATTCGTCAGCCTTACCCACGTTATATGATGGTGCTTTTGGATCACTGAACACAGTTACTTACTCACATATATCTTGGTTAACTTCAGGACCTGAAGAGCTTTTTCTTGCCCTTTTCGGAAAGAGCTGATGTTATGTCATCTGTTAACTGAATGAAGTAAACGGAGTTGCTGGCCCATGTTTCCCAGATTTGCTTGTAGTTTGTTAATATCATGAACCTTGTTGGGATCGTGAGCTCTATCTGGCTACACGAAGAGTATATCGGTTTTTTGCTTGGAAAAGTAAACAAGAAGTACAGGTAAGTCTGTCGTCAACCATTACTGCGAATTTCTGTTCATCACATACTAGTTTGAGAACTGTATTAACAATTAGCGTATCATCATCATCATTGGCTGATGAATATTATGCCATTAGATTGTAGATATATCTTCAATTTGTTGTTCAGCTGTGTCTTGTGTGTTCATTTACCAAGGAAATTTGCATATGGTATTCTTGTGACTACATTTTCTTCAACTGCATCTTCAACAGGGCAATGTTTGGAAGCTCACCGAATTTGTTCCTGACTTTTAATCGTTGGTGTTTCTGGAGTCATCAAAGACCACTACTACACTGTTACCATAATGCTTGATGACATAATTTGTGTAGGATTATCAGATGTCTTTGCTCATTGTAGGTCAAGGGCACACTACTTTATGAAGAAGGTGACCGCCATCCACGACATATCGGTAGTCCTCAGTGACTATGCCTTCCCGAGGTCCACATGTTCAAGTGCAGTTGTGAGTGTTTTCTTGTTTCCTTTCCTCATTGAAACCTCATCAAAGAGTGAGTGGGGTTTAAGAGGTAACTCATAGGTCATGTATCTCGCCAGTTGGTCACCCTCTTGCATTATGCATATTATTCTGTTGAAAAGCTGTTGGTTAATTACTGGAATAACTTCCTCGCGAACTTTAATTCCTCGAGTCATCATTGCAATGGATTGCACTTTGTTTTTTCGCTTCAGAAGTAGATCTGAAATTTTCTTCCCGTCCATTGCACACATTTCTGTTAAGCCAACATCTTTTGCTGTCTCACACTTGATCGAATTATTAGCAACTATTCCTGTTGGTAGAGACCAATCCATCTAACGATTCTTGAAATGGAGATTGAGATCGCAACCAGTCCACCGGTACCTGTACATCTGTATCATGGCGAGTTTGGCGTGATTCACGAACGCAATTGAACATGCTGCTCTGTTGTTGTAGATGAGACGCCAGAAAATTCCTCTACAGCGTCACTTAGCTATGTACAGACCAAGCCACTTATAAGCCACGCAGACTGGCGGCCTCGAAAATCGTAACCGACAACTTGGCTGGGTGAATCCCTCCCACATCTCACCTCCAGAAACACACAAACCATGCAATTAATTGGTGGTCAGCCAAGATGTAAAGTCAACGCTTAACCTCCAGCACATTTGTATAGATAAATAAATTTTAAAAATATATATTTTCTTTCTGTTTCCAAAACTCATCCATTCATTTGTTTTAGTTACGGGCATGGTAGCCTATATAGCATGATGTTGGAGCTTCGAAACAGTCCACTGTTCATTTGCACCGGATATTCCACCAATGAGCGTTGGCCAGAGAGGTTGACAGTATGTCAATAAGGAAGGGGAATTTTGAGAGAGTTGTGTTCACCAACAACCATGGCCGTATCCATGTGTGGCGCCGAAACAACACAAGGTAGTTTAGCCATAAAGTTATGTTTGCAACCTGTAACGTGGTAAATATTAGTATACTGTGTATCAAAATTAATTACTTTATGAAATCCCAAATATCTTACAGTAAATAACAAATCCTAATTTGACATTGAAAGTGAAGAATATAGCTGAGTAATAAGGTCTACATTATTTTACGGATATATGATCGGCACAATATCTATGAAGAACAACAGAGCGGCCGTGTGAGGGTCAATGTGTGCAGTTGGACGACCCTCCATGGCGTCGGAGACGTCACAAAGATTCCGGGACGGATTTAGTGCCCAAACATTATGTTGACAACCTTAATGATTTTTTCCTCCTGCCTCAACGCGGGAGGAATTTTCTATTTCCTCCTGGCCCCATAACATTTGATACTACTGACAATCACAAGGTGAAATACTGCTATAAACTGCCTTAAAGTAGTTAATAGTTTGGCTAATTGCACAGGTAAACTAAGAAACGCCTAACATCTTGTCTTTCAACACCTTTCATGAATTAAGTTTAAGGTCATTGCCTTTCTTTAGTTTATCTGTAGTCTGTCTAAAATATTAAACCACACAATATACCAGACAGATGTGTGGAGACTGTCGGTAACTTTGGTTTAGTCGTGGTCTGGGTTGTTCGTCCTGAGACAACACAAACGTCTTCGAAAGCGTTGACTTTGGGAATAAGAAAATAATTTTATGTGTTCTATCGTTATTTGTTAAAACAGATTTATCTTATTTTCGTTTGTTTCCTTTTGTTTGTTTGTTTTGTATGTTTTTAATAAGCAGGTAAAGCGGGACAAACAATCAAAAAAATTCTGGATACTTTTTTCACCAGTAGACAGACAAAACTTTGAGACATCGATGACGTAAGTGTTTCGAGGCTCCAGGAACAGCTTTTCGATACATCAGACTCAATCATCCGTAAACGAGTCGTTATACGGACTAAAACAGTGGCATATAATCTCGTGTAATGCATTACCTTATAATTTATAATTAGAACAGATAAGACAAAAATCTCTAAAGCTACATGTGTGGAGAAACGAATGAGTAAAACACGACCAAACTCAGTCAGTTATAACCCTGGGACGAGGTTTGGTTGGTTCGCTCAAGTCTTGACTCTGCCTCGTTTCACGGTTTCGAATTTGTGAGAATGTCAACAAAGGCCTCTAACAAGACAAGTCATATGCAGTGTTGTCTCTGTCTTAGCGCCGGTAAGGACGTACCCGAAGGTCG
Source organism: Homarus gammarus (assembly GCA_958450375.1). Taxonomy (NCBI): domain Eukaryota; kingdom Metazoa; phylum Arthropoda; class Malacostraca; order Decapoda; family Nephropidae; genus Homarus; species Homarus gammarus. The sequence goes on from CAUDMG010000149.1 coordinate 2,515,058, forward strand.
GTGAAGAGAGTGAAATTGACGAGGTCTGCAAAGTATCGTAAAGTATTCTTCAGCGTAGTAAAGTGTTTGTAAGTGTCATGAATAGTTTGTAAATGTCACAAAGTGTTTAGAAGTGTCGCAAAGTAGTTATTAGTACACGAACGCTTATAGATAAACAAATATCCGGTGAGGTGAAGAGACTTATATGGACGAGGACTGAAAAGTGTAGTAAAGTGTTTGTAAGTGTCACTGTGTCTTAAAGTGGTCTTAAGTTTCAAAAAGTGATTTAAAGTGCCGTAATGTTTTCATAAATATTGTGATCATATGTATCACAGCGTGTTCGTCAGTAACGTGAAGTGTTTATAAATATTGTGAAGTGTTTGTTATGACATTTTATAAGTAATTTAAAGTGTTTGTGTCAAGAAGACTTAAAAGTGTCGCAAAGTAATTGTGGACGCCAAAAACACTCATACGTGTCATAAGAGTGGTATAAAGTGTCGTAAAATGTTAGTGCCAAAAAGTGTCACTTTATGTCGCAAGGATTCATGTAATATCCAAAAGATTTATAAAGTGCTTTTAAGTGCCTGTAAGTCTGATAAAATTCCATTAAGTCTAATAAGTATCAAATAATGTCTCAAGATGTGGTGCACAATGAAAAAGAGCATTGAAGTGTCAAAAGTGTGTCATGAAGTGTCCAAAGGTGTCAAAGTGTCCTAAAGTGCCAAAGTCTTCTAAAGGACCAAAGTGTCGTCAAATATCAGTGTCCTAAAGTATTAGTGTTCTAAAGTGCCGTAAAAAGCCATATAATATTAAAGTCTCGAATACTTATAAAGTGTCCAAGCAACCTACAATAGTGTCATACGGTCTCGAAAAGTGTCGTAAGATGCAATGAAGTTTCCTTAAGTGTCGTAAAGTGCCATTGATGGTTTAAAGTCTCGCAAAGTGTCTTGAACTATCGTGAGGTTTAAAGTGTATCATGTAGTAAAGCAAGATGTCGTCAAGTGTCATGGGGTGTAAGGGGGGTGACTCTGTACGGCGCCAAGGCTTCCGCTACCACCAGCACACAAGGTAACTACTAATAACACTGCTGTTGTGTTCTTGACATATTGAACAAGTTTGCTTAGTCATCCATTTGGGTTAAACTAATACATAATAGTATTGACTCTGCCTTAGTTGTTCCTGTAAGTGTGAATAATCGTTTAAATGCCTGTGTGTGTGGGGGGGGGGGGGGGGAATAGATGGCAGGTAATTTCAACTGTACTGTATTTTCCTATTCTCTTTCCAGGTAAGTGTGAGTTAAAACAGCTCAACGAGGGACAATTAACACACCATATCTCAGGTACGTCCAAGTTATCATATTCATTGCTATCGTTTTATTTATCAACTAAGTCTGGAGTCCTTCGCATCCCACAACAGTTTTAAAGGAACGTTGCGCTTTTCCCCTCCATCTTTGAGGACGTCGGTGCCCTTCCCTAATCAAGGAGTCAACGTGATTCCCCCACTCATTCACGCGGACGTCGGACCTACTCCTTATCCTAACACCGTCTTTGTGGTGGCCTGTGGTCCCGTCGCTGTCTCTATGAAAGTCTCCTCCTCCCCTTCCCTCACGCCGTCTATGAGGGTATCGTAGTCCCCCCCCCCCCCTTCCACCTTCTTCCCGTCAGAGCCTCACATCTTCCATTCAAGTGGGTACAGTGAGATAAAATGACCCTCACCCCGCTGTCATGGTTTCATTATCCTTCTTTACAGGTTATTAGCTACTCTGCTTCGTGTTTTGGGGGCGTCGTGTCCACTCTATCAGCCGTTGATTCGTCAAACAAACAGGTTCCATTTTTAATTGGTAAGAATCTAATCTAACCATTGGGATTGAAGCTGAGTAATAACGGGTTCCAATCCCATTGAGTACTAATTCCAGTAGATCCCAATTTTAATGGGCCCTAGCTGTAATGCTGAGGACTGCAGTGCCTCAGGGACGGTTAGGATTAAGGTCTTTTTGGGGCAGAGAACCATTTGAGCTTGACATTTTCAGTGTTGACCTTGTCGCAGCTCAACATCAGAGACCAATGTTTTCGGTGAGTTGGGTCTCTCCCGTTAAGATGTGTGGGAGCGTCCTCACACTCTTGCCTCAGGAACGTCCTCACACCTCGGGAGCATTAGACCACCTCCTCGTGTTTCAAGAACATTAGAGTATTTTTCGATGTAATTTTTAGGGATGCCACGTTTTCCTAAGTTTGCATCAAACACCATTTTTTCTAAGTTTTATGAAGATAGAAAATCATTCCTTTTACTGTATTGGCAGCGCCGTTACTTGTTGACTTGCGTTAAATTTCTTTCTATCAATATTCGTCCTGGACCGAAAGTTTGGGGATATATACCAACGATGCTGTCTGCCCATCCACACGTCCATCCGTCCACCCATCCATCCGTCCGTCAGTCCGTCCATCCGTCCGTCTGTGAAAGATTTTGTATCCACTCAATAACTCGTCACACACGCGAAGGATTCATTTTAGTATTAGTGCGTAAATTATGGCGGGGTCTTACTGGGTAGTACTGGACGTGTTGATAATTCAGGGACTTCAGATAATCAAGGTTGTCTTATTTTATTTTATTTTATTTATTTATTTATTTTTATTTTTATTTACTTTTTTTTTGGTGGGGAGGGGGCGGGACACTGTAGAAAAGTACGTTCTTTTTTGGTCAAACTACTTAAAATGCTTCATTATTTCTATTATAAGGTTTTAATGAATTAGAAATTAACAGCATTTACGGGAAGGAATGAAGACACTTTCGGTTAACAAGTAGAATGACAACAACTATATTTTAAAGTGGTTATAATAGAACATTATTGAGTTATATTCAGCCAGCAAGCCAGTGTGGTGTGAAGGCTTATCCCGGAAGAATAAGGTCCTATCGCAACTAGGCTAAGCACAGGCGAATATGGTTGCTAAGTGCCGTAACCGTAAGGTTAGTATTGGTATGGTTTACCACCATCACAGCCCAACCTTAAGGTCATATTATAGAATGGAGTGGTTTAATCTTTATCTTCTATAATCTATTAAGGTTTATAAAGGATATCTAATTAGCTAACCCAAACATCGGCAGAGTTTTCGTAAACAACAACAACGTTGTGTCCCAATATAGACATCCTTCACCACTCCACTGGGTGTGAGTCACAGCAACTATGGAACGCTAACGAAAGCAAGTGATCATAACTTTATATAAACCAATTTCACCAAATTTTGACACCAAATGAACGTTTCATTCTGAACGAAATGTTGTGTAACATTTAATAATATATACTTTTTTTCATATAATAGTATTCGATTACATTACTTAGGGTTTTTTCTTTTCAAAGTGATATTCCCAAGTGGAATGTGTATAGTTAATTATATTTGGTTATATTTGGAGTAGTAGAACACAATTCAGACATACATTTTTTTTCGATTTTATTCTTACCACCACCCATTGGGAAGAGGATATTTAAAAACTCATTTATTTTCTCCCCTTTATTTAATATCCTGTCCAGCCTCTATCTTGGCCTTCAGTCTTGACCTCATGTTCCCGGTGTGGTCCTGAACGAGGTCCGCGTGGACTATCAACTCCACCGCTGACCTCTCCCTCTCTGGCTCAAAGGTGTTCACAAGTGAACCCCAAAGATTTTCGATCGGGTCCATATCTGCCCCTTTGCCAGGCCCGTCCAACAGATGGAGGTTCTCCTGTGGGAGGTGTATGTATATTCTGTATGCTGTATTTATATTATGTATGTATTTTATGTATGTGCTCCATTTATATGCATTATTTATTCAGCCTAGCTAGCAGCGTGTGGCAATGTATTTACCATGTCCCACATGCTTAATTAATGTGCCTGGCGACATATGGAAGCTGCTAATGTATCACTTACCATATGCCGCCTAGAGGCAGTTGACCAGCAGACAGGTTGAGTAGTGCTACTCCCCTTGTGTACATATCTCTTATCCAGTAAATAGAACCCTACAAAAAAACTATACAGGTGTTTGTGATCGCTCCTGTATATAGAACTTATAACCCAGAACACGAGCATGGCGCAGTGAGTACTTTTACTGGATAATTACGAGTGACAGTGTAAACTGTGCGGGAAGCCGGCTTATGGACTCCTCTGTGTCAACCAACCGCCGTCTCCTCGAAGAATTTATAGCAACTTTGAGCAGTGTCAGTGACAGTGATTTTCTGTGCAGTGTTTAGTGCATTGTGTGTTTCGTGCCATAAATGTGTGACCTTGTTCTAAAGGATTCCCAAGGTACACGGCATGTTCTGGGCATTTGTAAGGAGTAAAGTTTTTCGCATCCTTCTCTCGCCATGTCCAGAGGGTAACTGACGCTCCTCGTCGTCTCCACACCCCCTCACAGCTAGAGGCCCCTCATGGCGAGACGCTCTCGCCCGCCCGGCACACACACTCACTGACATCGGCGATTCCCTTATATATATTTTATATATATAATCTACTTATCTGTGTATTTAATTAATTTTTGTCTGAGATCTTGTTGATACGACGGCTGACCGGTCAACACTGATTTAAGACACAGTACACAGATGAAGTAGTTATGTCTCGTGTTTTACGCAGTCGTGGAGCCGACGCCCGGATGAGTCAGTCGGATGATAGCTCTGCAGAGATGGATGACCAGGCTGACCTGACGCCCCAGCTACCACAACATCGCGCAGCCCTTCACCTCGATATTCAGCGTTGTCTCCAGAGATAATTGCTTTAATGAAGTTTATGAGAGATGAAAGGCGCGAGGTCGAAGCTAACAGACGTGTGGCGGATGAACACAGAAGGCAAGCAGAAGCAGAGAGAGACCACCAACGGAGATTGGAAGACAGTGCACGGTTTGAAGCTTTGATATCCCGCCTCACTGTTAACCAAGCCCCTGGCTCTAACACTGCCCGGGTACTGACTGGTTCAGATACCTCATCAATGCTTCCTTCACGCCCCCCAGTCCCACCTAAAGCGGCTGCTCAAACACCGCCCATCTTGAAGCCTGTTGTGAATTTCCAGACTTTTCGTGAATGGCGGCGATGGTGGACTGATTATTCTACAATGGTGGATCTCCAGAGTTTGACACAGCCTAAACAACTTATTCAGCTGCGTATGTGCCTGTCCTTGGAAACTCAGCGTGTCTTGGAACATACGTTGCAGGTACCTCCGACCTCTTCTTTGTCTGTAGAGGAGGTACTGGACATTCTACAACGGCACATCAAAGGGCAGCTGAATGAAGCTCTGCGCAGGAGGGAATTGTTTAGATGCAGACAGATGGAGGGTGAGACTTTTGACGCCTTTTATGTACGACTCAAGAGAGCCTCGGAAGAGGTAGATATATGCCTAGGCCACCACCAGCAGTGCGAGGAGACCCAGTTGAAGCAGGTGATCCTGATGGGTGTTAAGGACGAGGAGCTTGTCCAACGCCTCACCTCCCTCGACTCTTCCTCTTCTCTTAAGGATGTTTTGACGATATGTCGCTCCTATGAGGCTGCCAGGTGTGCCACCTCTGCCATCCGAGCTCCCCCTACAGTTGTACGCGCTGTGTCCCGGTACAAGAAGGACAAAAAGTCTGCTCCTACGTCTTTGCCCACCACGTCCACGCCCGACTCATTTTGTAACAACTGTGGTAAGCAGCACGGAACACAGGTGTGTCCAGCTGCTGAGTCTACATGCAACAGTTGTGACCGTAAGGGCCACTGGTCACTCACAGTACGGTGCCCAGCTAAACGCGTCCAGTGCAATGTGTGCGGTCGTCTGGGCCACTATGACAAGTGTTGCCCTACCAACAAACCCAAGGGACAGCGTCGGCGGAAGCTTCAGCGCCCTTCCACCAGTGAGGGCCGCCCACAGTCTTCCAATCAGAAGCATGACGACCCTGGACAACGCTCGAGCCATATTAGGAATGTGTGCTCCCCCCCCCCCCGCGTCCCAGGACCAAAGTCCCCCAGTACATCAGTGTCATTGTGACCTATGGCAGTGTGTCATCCCGTCTTCAGATGTTGCCCGACACCGGCGCTGATGCTACAGTCATCGGTCCCCAGCATTTGCAATGCTTGGGGCTCTCTCCAAGTGGTCTAGGACCGCCCCCCAAGGATCTCCGCTTTACGGCAGATGGTTCACAGATGACCCCGGCCCTAGGTTCACTCCAAGCACAAGTCACCTTTGGCAACAGGTCGTGTCAAGCCTGGATTGATGTGCATAACGGTGTCCCGACTCCTTTGCTGTCCTACAGACATTGTCAAGAGTTGGCCATCATCTCCCAGGACTTCCCCAAACCTATTCTCGAGGTAAAACACGCCAACAGGGTGCAAGAAGGGAGCAGCAACGACCCTGCTGCCGCCCTACCCCTGCCTCTTGCCAGTGACACCTCTCCTTCGGATGCTCGGAAGTACTTCCTGAAGGAATTCAGCGACGTTCTGGTGACCAAGTCCGCTCTGGAATCCAAGCCTCTCAAGAAGATGGTAGGTCCCCCCATGAGGATCCACTCGAGGGACGACGCGAAGCCCTTCGCTATTTACACCCCTCGACTGGTCCCCCTGGCCTTCCGCGAGGCGGTCAAAAACGAGCTGGACTCCATGGTCGCCCAAGAAATTATTGCACCAGCCGGTGATGACCCGTCTCCATGGTGTCACCCTATGGTTGTCGTCGCAAAACCCAAAGGTGGTGTTCGGATCACCACTGACCTCTCCAAGCTCAACAGCCAGGTGTCTCGTCCTGCGCACCCTTCTCCCACGCCCTTTGCAGCTATACGCAGTGTGAACCCGAAGGCGCGCTTCTTCACGACGATGGACGCCCTGTGTGGATACTGGCAGATAGAGCTTGCCGAAGAAGACCGACCACTCACAACTTTCATCACCCCGCATGGACGTTACAGTTATTGCCGTGGCCCCATGGGATTCGCCGCTACAGGAGACGCTTTCTGTCTTCGAGGTGATATGGCTCTTCAAGGTTTGGCGAACTGTGTGAAAGTGGTCGACGACATACTCGTGTACGATGAGGATTACATGGATCACCTCTGCCGTATTTACGAGGTACTCAACAGGTGCCGGAAGCACGGCATCACCCTAAATGCCGACAAGTTTGTTCTGGCCAGCTCTTCAGTTGACTTTTGTGGGTACACCCTCTCAGGGAATGGTATCGCAGCTGACCCGGAAAAGGTCCGCGCCATCACGGATTTTCCCACCCCTGCTAACCTCACCGACTTGAGGTCCTTCATCGGTCTCGTCAACCAGTTAGCAGAGTTTTCGCCGGACATCTCCGCAGCTGCCCAACCACTTCGCCCCCTGATGAGCCCCAAGAGGACATTCCTGTGGACCCCCGACCACGACAAGGCCTTCCAGCAAGTGAAACAGGCCCTGTCTAGTCCACCTGTCCTCGGCACGTTTGACCCAGCCTTGCCGACGGTTCTGCAGACAGATACCTCACGCTTGTACGGCGTGGGATATGCCCTACTGCAGGATCATGGTGGAGGGCAGTTCCGGCTCGTCCAGTGTGGCTCACGTTTCCTCTCTGACACCGAGACGCGCTCCGCCACTATTGAGTTAGAGCTGTTGGCTGTGGTTTGGGCGATGTCCAAGTGCAGGTTTTACCTCATAGGCCTGCAACACTTTCACCTAGTGACCGACCATCGCCCGCTTGTCCCGATCCTCAACCACTACACGCTGGACGCCGTTGAGAACCCTCGCCTCCAGCGTCTGAAAGAGAAGCTCTCGGCGTACATCTTCACAGCAGTGTGGCGTGCTGGTAAGGAGCTCTGCATCCCTGATGCCTTATCCCGCTCTCCTGTCAGCCGCCCTACTCCAGAAGACCATGTGCTCGACGCCGACCTCGCTCTTTCCGTCAGGACTGTGGTCACTCTACACGCCGTCCATTCCCTTCGTTCGGACCTGTCACCAGATGACGACAAGGCAATGGAGGACCTTCGAACAGCGGCCCGAGATGACCCTTCCTACGTCCGACTCGTCGAGTGTGTGAAGAATGGATTTCCTAGCAACCGCTACGATCTTCACAACACCCTGCTCCCATATTGGAAACTCCGCGATGAACACTACTGCGACGGAGACCTTGTTCTGTACGGAGCACGTGTAGTTGTCCCTGCTGCATCACGTCCCCACGTCTTGGCTCGCCTTCACGACAGTCACCGTGGAGCTGAGGCCACCAAACGACGTGCACGACAGACTGTGTTCTGGCCCGGCATCAACTCCGACATCTCCAATGTTGTCCGTGCGTGTGAGCCCTGCCAAGTATTACAACCCAGCCAGCAGCAGGAACCCTTTATGAGTGACGACAACCCCACCCGCCCCTTTGAGTCTGTGTCGGCCGACTTTTTCTCTGTGTCAGGAAAGTCCTTCCTTGTTATCGTCGACCGTCTCTCTGGTTGGCCGGTTGTCATCAAGTGCGGTAATGACACGACGTCTGCCGCCACCATCAGCAAGTTCCGCCACTACTTCCGTGACGTGGGCGTTCCTGTACGCCTGCGAACCGACGGAGGGCCTCAGTTCACAAGCCGGGACTTTGCTGTGTTCCTTGTCCGATGGGGAGTCCGGCATGTGTTGTCATCGCCCCATTACCCGCAGTCCAACGGCCACGCTGAGGCTGCTGTCAAATCCTTGAAGCACCTCATTCTTAAGGTGGCCCCTTCTGGGAATATTGACTGCGAGGCCTTCGACCGGGGTCTTCTTGAACTCCGCAACACACCTAACTACACCGGACGCTCCCCTGCCCAGGTTTTGTATGGACACCCCCTCCGTTCTTGTGTCCCTGCTCACCCTCAATCCTTCTCCAAGGAGTGGCAGGCCAAGACAGAGGATTGTGATCGCCGAGCCGCCGAACGTGTTCAAGACGTCGTCGCCCGCTACAACGACCACGCCCGTTCTCTCCCCAGGTTGAGTGTCGGCACCCAAGTCCGTGTTCAGGACCCGACCTCCCTACGTTGGGACAAAGTAGGCGCAGTCATGGGTCTCGGTGGGTCACGGGACTACCAGGTGCGGTTACCCAGTGGTCGTGTGTGGTGGAGGAACCGCCGTTTTCTCCGCCCCGTAACAATGCCTTCTGCTGACCCCGCCACCAGTGTTGAGTCCCATACCCTTCCCAGTGATCAAGTCCCTCGACGCTCAGAACGGATCCAAAAGAAAAGGTCCGCTCAAGACTTTGCTATGAGCGTATAGGGGGAGGGAGGTGTATGTATATTCTGTATGCTGTATTTATATTATGTATGTATTTTATGTATGTGCTCCATTTATATGCATTATTTATTCAGCCTAGCTAGCAGCGTGTGGCAATGTATTTACCATGTCCCACATGCTTAATTAATGTGCCTGGCGACACATGGAAGCTGCTAATGTATCACTTACCATATGCCACCTAGAGGCAGTTGACCAGCAGACAGGTTGAGGAGCGCTACTCCCCTTGTGTACATATCTCTTATCCAGTAAATAGAACCCTACAAAAAAACTATACAGGTGTTTGTGTTCGCTCCTGTATATAGAACTTATTACCCAGAACACGAACAGGAGGAACCACTGCTGAACCATCCTGGCTGTGTGGACGGGGCAGCTATCCTAGACAAATTTTATTGGGCCGGGAGGGAAGGGAAAATTCCTTTCGCGAAGAGAGGGTAGGCATTTTTTTTTATCAACATGTCTTTAGGCATTAAACAATCCCTGAATCTCTGTGACATCCCCGACGCCGTGGAAAGTCATCCACTCCCTCTTCCCCCCCCACATTCACCCTCACTCCTCCGCTCCGTTGTTCTTTATACTGTACATATTGGTCGATCATATCTCCGTCAAATGTAGACCTTATCACTCTGTTATATTCTTCATTTTCATGTCAAATTATGATTTTAGTTACTGCAAGATATTTAGGATTTCATAAAGTAATTAATTTTGATATACAGTATACTAATATTAACCACGTTACAGGTTGCAGACATAACTTTATGGGTATACTACCTTGTGTTGTTTCGGCGCCACACATGTATACGGCCATGGTTGTTGAACGAAAATGTTTTTTCGTCGGTGAACGTTACTTTTGCCCTAAATTTCTCCTCCTTGTTGACATATTGTCGAGTGAAAGCGAACCTCGAGGCATTGTTGTGGAATATCCTGTGCAAATGAGCAGTGGCCTGTTTCGAGGCTCCAACATCATATTATATACTCTATCATGTATGTAACTAAAACAAATGCATGGATAGATTTTATAAACAGAAAGAAAATAATTTGCTAAAATTTATTTAGCCTTACATAGGTGTTCGATGGTAAGCGTTGACTTTTCACCTTAGTTGACCACCGATTAATTGCCTGGTTTCTGTGTTTCTGGAGATAGGGTGGGGGAGTGTTGCACCCAGCCAAGTTACCAATTAGGAATTTCGAGGCCGCCTGCCTGTGTGTATTATAAGTGGCGTGGACAGTAAGTGGTGGCATTGCTTGTATCCATTGGGTAAGAGTGCTATCTATAATACATCGGCCACGAGTGAGGCCTCCAAAGCATTCCATCCATCTCATCAAAAACTCATTTATGATGATATTTGTCCATGTCCCTGATCAGTAATGTCTGTTGTGACGCATTCTGAAAAAGCTTTCCTTGGTAAGCTGTTCAATTTTTTTTTTTTTTTATCGGGAACTTAAGACTTCTGTTGCGAATAGATTGGTGCTGACTTGGCGTAGGACAAATAACCAGCAGCATGTAAATGCGGAACCATTTGACGCAAACAATAAACGTGAAATCCCACTTCCCTAAACGCTCAGCTGTGGCACAGAGTTTCATCAAAGAAACTTGATCATAGTACTGAAACCACAGTTTTGACGTGTTGCTCAAATCCTTTGCAAAGCAAATTATGATTTTCATCTTCTCGTGAATTTTTGTAAGACGTGAACTTGACAGGACTTCTTCCATATCAGTAATACGAATGTGAAAGCAGTTAAAGAGATTCAGATAGCACTGCGTTCTTCATCATTCGCATCAAGCACACTTTCTAGCAACATTTTTGTTAGAGAAATCTGTGTAAGAAAGTGCACTCGTAGGACACGGGAGTAAGCGTGACCTGATATCATGTGGTTTACAGATGATTTGCATAAACTGTGGCCCAAAGCTCATCTAGACCGTTACTATACACTAGTTATGTTACCTCGTGATGTTTTTCAGAATATTATTAATAACTAATACAGTTCTTTATAAAAGTATAAAGTTATATGCATCTTTGGAAAGCAGACTATTTCATCTACACATTTCTTCATTGAGGCGACGAGTTATGTGAAAATTAAACCTGAAAAAAAAAATTTCTCTAATTTTTATATTGTAATTATTTTCCTAAAAAACGTATTAATAACTAAAAGATAACACTAGATTTTTTTTACAACTAATACTTTAGCAGTTATTCAGCTTTAAAATTTGTCCAATATGGCGGCTATTTTCCAAGATGCCGGTTAACGCCAAATGTCGTGGGAACCTCAGTATATTGTTCTGGATACATAACTCTTCACTTGTACGATTTTTCAGCTTTTACTTAATGATTTCCGGTTTACCTTGATATTTAGCCTGAAGTTCCTGGGCTAGAGGGAGACGATTAACTTCACCAAGGGGGTAGTGATGATGGTGTACAAGTGTAGGGTTAGGTTAGGTTGTGTTGTGGTGTACAAGTGTAGGGTTAGGTTAGGTTGTGTTGTGGTGTACAAGTGTAGGGTTAGGTTAGGTTGTGTTGTGGTGTACAAGTGTAGGGTTAGGTTAGGTTGTGTTGTGGTGTACAAGTGTAGGGTTAGGTTAGGTTGTGTTGTGGTGTACAAGTGTAGGGTTAGGTTAGGTTGTGTTGTGGTGTACAAGTGTAGGGTTAGGTTAGGTTGTGGATAATAGGGTGAGTCAGTCAATCAGTCAATAAGGAAATGAGTTCATAAGGCTCGCATGAGGGAGTATGAACATTTATCAGTGAGTCAGTGAGTGAGTCAGTCAATGAGTCAGTCAGTCAGCCAAGGCGGTCATGGGGTCGGGTGACAGAGCTAAAACATTTGGCCGGTCACATTATCATAACTCAAACGTCACATAAATATTTAATCAACAAAACTTGATTTAAAGTTTTTCAAGCGTGTTTTAACTTAACCTGAGCGAGGGTCTTATTGAGAGTGTTAACTGGTAAGTGTTATTGTGAGGGAGTGTTAACTGGTAAGTGTTATTGTGAGGAAGTGTTAACTGGTAAGTGTTATTGTGAGAGTGTTAACTGGTAAGTGTTATTTTTGAGGGAGTGTTAACTGGTACGTGTTATTGTGAGGGAGTGTTAACTGGTAAGTGTTATTGTGAGGAAGTGTTAACTGGTAAGTGTTATTGTGAGTGTTAACTGGTAAGTGTTATTGTGAGGAAGTATTAACTGGTAAGTGTTATTGAGGGAGTGTTAACTGGTACGTGTTATTGTGAGAGTGTTAACTGGTAAGTGTTATTGTGAGTGTTAACTGGTAAGTGTTATTGAGGGAGTGTTGACTGGTAAGTGTTATTGTGAGGGCGTGTTAACTGGTAAGTGTTATTGTGAGAGTGTTAACTGGTAAGTGTTATTGTGAGGGAGTGTTGACTGGTAAGTGTTATTGTGAGAGTGTTAACTGGTAAGTGTTATTGTGAGGAAGTGTTAACTGGTAAGTGTTATTGTGAGGGAGTGTTAACTGGTAAGTGTTATTGTGAGGAAGTGTTAACTGGTAAGTGTTATTGTGAGGGAGTGTTAACTGGTACGTGTTATTGTGAGAGTGTTAACTGGTAAGTGTTATTGAGGGAGTGTTAACTGGTAAGTGTTATTGTGAGAGTGTTAACTGGTAAGTGTTATTGTGAGAGTGTTAACTGGTAAGTGTTATTGTGAGTGTTAACTGGTAAGTGTTATTGAGGGAGTGTTGACTGGTAAGTGTTATTGTGAGGGAGTGTTAACTGGTAAGTGTTATTGTGAGGAAGTGTTAACTGGTAAGTGTTATTGTGAGGGAGTGTTAACTGGTACGTGTTATTGTGAGAGTGTTAACTGGTAAGTGTTATTGTGAGAGTGTTAACTGGCAAGCGTTATTGTGAGGGAGTGTTAACTGGTAAGTGTTATTGTGAGGGAATGTTAACTGGTAAGTGTTATTGTGAGGGAGTGTTATCTGGTAAGTGTTATTGAGGGAGTGTTAACTGGTAAGTGTTATTGTGAGAGTGTTAACTGGTAAGTGTTATTGTGAGGGAGTGTTAACTGGTAAGTGTTATTGAGGGAGTGTTAACTGGTAAGTGTTATTGTGAGGGAGTGTTAACTGGTAAGTGTTATTGTGAGAGTGTTAACTGGCAAGCGTTATTGTGAGGGAGTGTTAACTGGTAAGTGTTATTGAGGGAGTGTTAACTGGTAAGTGTTATTGTGAGGGAGTGTTAACTGGTAAGTGTTATTGTGAGGGAGTGTTAACTGGTACGTGTTATTGTAAGAGTGTGAACAGATAGCTATTTTCATTGTACGTTTCTGCTAAGTTAACTCCGCCTGTGGTCAAATATGTGCACTTTTGGCTAAATTGACTATTTCACAAAAGACGCCTTTACTGAAATATTACGAAACTTAAGTCATGTTTAGTTACGATAGGCATGTTAGTGTTATGTCGTTTCGTTTAGTGTTTAGATATGCATAATATAATGTACTATCGTGGACAAAAGTTCGCTCCCTATGGTGAAACTGAGTCACGGGAATGAGTCTCCGAACTGACTTACCCGGACTGTCATCTGGTGCGGGTTTACTGTTTTATCTCGTTTGGGGGTCAATACTGCTTCAGTTTAGGAGGGAGCGAACTTCTTTCCACGATAGCACAGTACACACCAGTTGGATTTCTGAGAGATATACCTTATTTTTTTTTTTTTTTTACTCGGCAATTACCTTCCCCACACAACACTTACTACACACACCAAAATATAACATAAATTAGTACGACTCTGATGAAATTAGTGAACTTTCGGTTTACTTGACGCTGTGAATATCTGTGAATAAGAATTATCATGAGATGAAAGTCAACTATAACAAAGACTAGAACAATTAAAGTAGGTGGAGAATATCTTACCTGGTTATACATCATCAGTACAGAAGAAGATGGACTGTGGTATATTGTGTTGACATCACTAGCAAGAGACCTGGGCCTTCACCTTACCTTACCATACTTAGGTTAGGTTAGGTTAGGTTGTGAATTCGGTTCTAAGGCCTGAGGAAACGTAGTGACATGTATTCTGATATATGTGTATCCTTGAGAACTTTCACCAGCCTCAAACCAACGCAGTATTCACGTCCTCTTAGTGACCGAGACAGCTACTGTAAGGCTCAAGGTTGCCCTAGCTCATTGCTTTTGTCTTATACAGTGGTATTACTACTCCAATACTTTACCTTAAGCAAGCACATGGCCCCACTATTATGTATGTGTGTGTACTATATGTATGTATGTATGTATGTATGTATGTGTGTATGTAATGTATGTAAGTACAGTATGTATGTATGTATGTGTGTATCACTTAGAAATCTATTATCTAGACTTGTAAATATATATACATAAATTACCTTAAACAAAAGTACAGTACCAGCCTCACCATCATCTTGGCGACCTCTGCAGGCCATTACAAGCGTTACATTGATGTTTACAAGACAGTTTCGTTAAATGCCGGGGCGATGTTGTCCTCGGTGTCGGAGCCCAGAGTGCCGCTGGAGGTGGGGCTCTCGAAGTGAACCCTGAGGGCCGAAGCGGGACTCCGACGACCCTCTACTCTCTGAGCGCTCAACAACAACGTGTCTTTCTCTTCGCTTCCGGGCCTTGTGTTTTGTGTGACTAGAGTTTCTCCTGCCACACATCCACCTTCTAAGGTATCGAGAGGACAGTAATCTATTTCTGTTGAGTTTCGTACAAGACCTCCCCTTTTGGACACTCCTCCCTTCTTGTACTCTTGTCGCATCGTCGGGGACCTGTCAGCTGCCGGGTCGAAGACGCTAGCGACAGAGCTACGAGTGCCATTGTGGAGTGTGGTTGATCCCGAGGATTTAGGCGACAGGTGGCAACCAGCTGAAGGGCGACGCGAATCGGCACCTTCAGCTGGTGCCTGTCGCCCTCATATGACCGTCTCCGAAGTGCAGGTACGAGGTGGTCCGTTGTTCATTGAGTAGCGAGTTGAACCGTCCCTTTCCGCCTTTGGCGGTCGGCCACGGATGAAGAGGTCGCGGAAGGTCACTCGGAACTGTCGCGACATACCGCAGTAGATGGCGAAGTTGATGGGGTACGAGAAGATGATGAAGGAGTTAGATATGATGAAGAAATACATGAGCATTTCGTAAGACTCTGTAGAGAATACGTTGACGAACATGTTGGATATGATGTGGAGGAGAGTGATGACGGCCAGAGGGATCTCCGTCACCAGGAACACCGACACCACGGCGATTAACATCAGTGTGGTACAGTTGGAGTCGCGCAGCGTCTTACATTCCTTCTTGGAGTTTTTGTCGTGCAGCAATTTCTTCCTGCGCTTTTGTGCCTCCTTCATGGCCCTGTAGAGAAGCATGTTGAGGACGACCAGCACCATGCAGGGACCCAGGTGCACAAACATCACTCGGAACCAGAAGTAGATAGGGAAGTAGATGTTTGGGGTGATGAGAGTCACCCAGTAGTTGAACGTTTCCCGACAGACATCTACACACTCGCCGCCCCACTCCACCTCCACAGACTCATAAACGGTGTCGAAAAACCTTGGCGCCTGGTGGATGGTCGCGAAGACGAAGATCCAGATTATAGCCTTGAAAACCAGGGGCAGTGTGCACCAAGTCCGGGCCACGGGCGGGTGACACACATAAATGTACCGCTGCGCCGCCAGCGCCACCGTCAGCCATATTGAGGCTGTGTGGAACACGTTGGGAATATAATCATGCAGGAAGTTCCAGGCGTAGCAGGCTGCCGGTGGGTAGAGAGGCTTGGCGTGGTTGTCAAGGGTGTACATGTAGAAGAACATGGGTTCCGGGAACACCACCGTCAGCATGTCTGAGAGGGCCATGGCCGTGAGCACGGCATTAGTCGGGGAGCGCATGTGTTTCTGCCACAGGACGGCCACGATGAGTGTGTTGAAGACCGTCGTCACCAGAAGCAACACCGGCATGGCATACCCATAGAGGGGCACGGCCAGGTCCAGCGGGTACATGCTACTCACGTTCAAGAAGTCATGGGTGGAATTGGTGTCGTTCCCACACGTGGTGATGTTGGTGTCGTTCAGTGTGTCGTACTCCATGTTGCTTGGTTTTCCCGGGGTGGTCCGGGGGATGAGGGGAGGGGCGAGGTAAGGGTGGGAGATGAGAGGTCAGACAAAGTCACTAATTTGACACAGTTCAGTCACACTCGTACAGTCATCATGAGTTACAGTTTGTTCCGCCACCCTGCCTGCTCACTAAAGCTCTCCCATCTTCCCCACCTTAGTCCACTTGGTTGCCGTCACACTTGTTGCCAACACCAACACCATCATCATTGACAAAAAAAAAAAAAAAAGTAACGCCGCTGAGTCGTTCCAAGTTCCTGGGTAAACACGACACCGTGTTGCCACGCTGATGTTGCCACTATCTTCGGTCACTGTAGTGCACGTGGCATCTAACTACCATGACACCACATCACCACCACTCCACCTCGTCCAGCCAACCACACGAGTCTTGGTTGGTTAGATCATGTATCAACTTTCCGCCAGCAAAGGTCCGAAAAAATGGGACTTTTGAAAGTTTTTTTTTTTAGGAGGAACTTTGGAGTTACATAAGGTTCTTAACATGCGTGGTGTTATTTTATGTGTTTCTCGTGTCTCTCACCCGTTATGAGAAGACTAATGGTGAAGCGTGAATGTGTTGGTAAGGTGTGAAGGGGAGGGAGAGAGAGAGAAGGAGCGACACACCGAGCGTCTGCTCTTCACCTCACCCGCTGGTAGACTGAGTGAGCTAGCGAGCTTGAACCACTGAACAGAGCTCCCCTCAGTCCCACCACCACCACCACTACTACCACCAAAACTACTACCACCACCACCACTACTATTACCACCACCACCACCACCACTACTATTTCCAGCACCACCACCACCGCTACTATCACCAACACCACCACCACCATTACTACCACCACTACTACCATCACCATCACTACTACCATCACCACCACCACTACTACCACCACCACCACCACCACCACTACTACTATCACGACCACCACCACCATTACTACCCCCATTACCATTACTACCACCACAATCACCACCACTAATACCACCATCCTTAATCGTACCACCACCACCTTTACCACTACCACCATCACTATGACTACTAACACTACCACCGCTACCACCCACCACCACCACCACCACTACTACTACTACTACTACTACCACCACAAACATTACTACTACTACTACCACCACCACTACTATTACTACCACTTTCACCACCACCACCACAACTATTACTAATTTTACTACTATTACTACTACCACCACCACTACCACAACTACTACCACTACCACTGTCGAGGGTTTAACTATTAACGCCTTATGGGTCTTTTAAAGATTACTGTCGGGTGGAACACTTCCGCTTTCACCGAGGATAACGAACAAGATTATGGATATTTATAACAAAATATGTCTATTTACAAGTATTTACACTGATGATTATCGGCATGAAGACAGTACAGAGCAACATAAAAACGTGTAAGTATGAAAGTGACGGACTGCCGGTCGGAACAAACGTCGGGAGAGTGGACACTGGATGTGAAGCGTGGGGTCTTGTATATAACACGGCACAGGTGATAAATTGGCGTCTTCTCCTCAACAACTTCACAGGAGAGCAAGTAACTTCCTCCTAACTGGCACAGGTACTTGATAATGGACACGGGAGGAACAGCACAGAGGCCAGGGCTGACAGTGTCCTAGCTGGCGTGCTGACATACAAGGCTAGGAGTGCAGCAGTTCACACCAACGTGACCATGAATAAAAAGCTGCAACAATACAGTACATTTACAATAGTGTTTAATTATTTTAGTAGTATCGGTCAACATGCTATTATATTTGCACAATTCATACACACTAAGTTGCACATACACAGTAATTAACAAACATTACACAAGGCTCCCTTAAAACACAAATAACACCATAGGAACCATAAACCACAAACGATAACAAATAATATGAAATACTCACAGGTAGAAGGTGATCAACTGGGCAGAGGAAGGGAGCCAAGTGACCAGCCCTAGGGTTACACCCCGCACTATGACTCGGTTCGAACTACCCATGAGCAACACCTGCTTCAGGTGCAGAGAACAAACCCAACACTGAACAACACTGTACCAACAATCATTGGCCTGGAATATAAACCTCTTACAACCACCATTACTATTACTACCACCATCTCCACTACTACCACCCTTACTAAATTAACGACTACCATTTATAATTACCCCCCCCCACTACATAAGAGAAAGAGAGTGTGTGTGTGTGTGTGTGTGTGTTTACCATTCATCTCCCTGTGTATGTTACTCTGCATATAAGTAAAAAAACATAGGAGGAAGAAGCATGCTGTTAAAGTCTACTTAGGTCTTTTTTGCGTGTATTTAACCTTTCCAACTATCCCTAGATGCTCAACCACTTCAACTGTCATTAACTGTATACCACCCGTCACCAGGTGGCCTTTTTCCACAGGGTAGTGTAATGCTTCTAGTGTGCCAGCATGATGTTAATGTTAAGGTGCAAGCACTGCTTGCTACCTCTCTCTTTCAACTACCGCTACTGGCTAGCTCTCGTGGTGAACAGGGAAGCAGCCTTGCGTATGATTTCCCCTGTCAGTACACAGCCTGTTCACCATCAAGACTCCTGTTCAGCTTCCTCGTGGCAACACGCGATAACTGGATGCCTCTCGGCCCCACTAGCCCAGCAGGGGGATCTCGGAGCAGTAGTGGGGCCCAAAGGTATAGTGCATAGGTCCGCCGGCATGTAGACACGCCCTGGCGCTTACCAACCACTGCCCCGCTGTCTTACGGATTAATCTTGATAGGTATAAGGCTACGGGAGTAAACCCGGAACTAAAATCTGTGGTGGTGCCCCGCATCAGGCAGACATGCTTACAGAGCTCCAACATGACCCCAACGGCGGAATAGGCGTAAGAGGTGACCAACATGGGAATCTAATGACTACCAGGCATGGGGCGGTTAAGTTTCAAATTTAACAAGTTAAGTTAATTTTCATTTTTTCCAGTTAAGTGAACCTGGTTATTTTAACATTAACTAATTAAGTTTAAGATTTTTTCGCTTAAGTTAACCAGTCTGTTTCAAATTTGCTTAGGGGAATTTTCATGTCGATTAAATAACTTAATATCCTGTAAATGTTTTCCAGAAGAATCAATGAATACTGTAGTTTGAATACCTGAATAGTGAGGCAGTCTGGCACACTACTTCCTTGGTATGAATAAGTCTTGAGATAAAATAATTATAAATTCTTGACTTTTTTATTTTTTTACTCAATAGCTTTTCACATGTAAATAATTGTATTATTTCAGTATGCAAAACCAAGTAAGACTTCCTTACTTAAAAAATTATATCATGATAAGATAAGAATTCTGTATATCAAATAAATAATAATCACTGAAAGTTTAAACTCAAACTGTTTCATCACAAACTTATTACACTTTATAATGCTAAATATATTGGGTACTCACTGGGCTCAAGGGCTAGTGTGTTATATATTATTTGTTATTTTTTATAAGGATTTAATTAATAATTAATCGAAGTTAAACAATTAATTTGCCAAAAATTCGATTAAGTTAAGTTAAACTGTTATTTCAAAGGTTAACTAATTAAGCTAAGTTAATTAATTGCCCCATGCCTGCATTGACTACACCGGAAGATGAAGGCAATGCATGTTGGACAGGCTGCTAAGGCAGAACCCAACAAACTGGGCTACCAACAGTCCATTGCAACTCTCCCTCTCCCCAGTCATTGCAACACCTGCACCACTGGATCAGGAAAAGGGAGAGCCAAGATGTGTGGTCACAGCCTGCACTCCTGCCTCACCACATAAATCATCTCACGTGCAGCCATCATCCAGCTCATCATACTTTTCATCATAAAAACCCTAAACTCCCAAAAGTCCTATGGCGACAGACGAGGAGCGACGGGGACAGGCAGAGATGGCTGCCGGGAGTCTCTAGTCACAACTCTGCACATGGGCGGCACAGATATTATAAGATCGTCGCTTATGCACTGGGATCTAGGCAGCAGTGCAATCCGGTCCTATCTGTGCGAATGAGCAGCCCTTTCCAGGAGCCACTCTGCTTACCCCACATGGAGAGGGGGCTAGAAAAGGTGCCCTAAAAATAACCTGACTAGGCAACCGCACCCAGTAATGTAATCCTATTGCAGTCGAAACATTATTACAGATCAAAGCAAAAACAAACTGTATAGATTCTATAGAATGTCAAAACCCTTCTGGATACTGGCACAAATGAGCGACCTGAAAGAAGAACTGCCCTTGTGGCAAAAGAGCTGGCTAGGTATAACATCGACATAGCAGCCATCAGTGAGTCCCGGCTCCTAGACGAGGGTTGACTCACAGAAAATAAAAGTCCAGAGTAGTCCAGCTATACCTTCTCCTGGAAGGGTAAACCTGCTGCGGAGAGAAATCGCATTTATGGAGTAGGCTTTGCCATTCGCCAATCCGTCGTACAGAGTCCCACTGAATTACTCACCTCATTCTTTCTCCACCAGTGCATACGCCCCAACACTGGATGACGAGGATGGCATCAAGGAAGTCTTGTACGCCGACCTTGACAGAGTGCTAACCTCTATCTCAGAGAAGATAAGGTTGTGGTCCACGGTGACTACACTGCCAGAGTTGGCAGAGATGCTAACTTATGGCAGGGAACCATAGGGGGAAACGGAGTGGGCAAGTGTTAATACCAATGGCTGAACACAATCTCACTATAACCAACACCTTGTTTAGACAGGTCGACAAGTTCAAGGCATCTTGGCAACACCCACGATCCAAACAAAATCATCATTCTTACTACCATTATTGTCTCCTGCTACCTCAAATGATCCTACTACTCTATTCCTCTCACCACAACCATTCCTACCACCACTGTTCCTCTCACCACAACCATTCCTACCACCACTGTTCCTCTCACCACAACCATTCCTACCACCACTGTTCCTCTCACCACACCCATTCCTACCACCACTGTTCCTCTCACCACAACCATTCCTACCACCACTGTTCCTCTCACCACAACCATTCCTACCACCACTATTCCTCTCACCACAACCATTCCTACCACCACTGTTCCTCTCACCACAACCATTCCTACCACCACTATTCCTCTCACCACAACCATTCCTACCACCACTATTCCTCTCACCACAACCATTCCTACCACCACTGTTCCTCTCACCACAACCATCCCTACCACCACTGTTCCTCTCACCACAACCATTCCTACCACCACTGTTCCTCTCACCACAACCATTCCTACCACCACTGTTCCTCTCACCACACCCATTCCTACCACCACTGTTCCTCTCACCACAACCATTCCTACCACCACTGTTCCTCTCACCACAACCATTCCTACCACCACTGTTCCTCTCACCACACCCATTCCTACCACCACTGTTCCTCTCACCACAACCATTCCTACCACTACTGTTCCTCTCACCACAACCATTCCTACCACCACTGTTCCTCTCACCACAATCATTCCTACCACCACTGTTCCTCTCACCACAACCATTCCTACCACCACTGTTCCTCTCACCACAACCATTCCTACCACCACTGTTCCTCTCACCACAACCATTCCTACCACCACCGTTCCTCTCACCACACCCATTCCTACCACCACTGTTCCTCTCACCACAACCATTCCTACCACCACTGTTCCTCTCACCACAACCATTCCTACCACCACTGTTCCTCTCACCACAACCATTCCTACCACCACTGTTCCTCTCACCACAACCATTCCTACCACCACTGTTCCTCTCACCACACCCATTCCTACCACCACTGTTCCTCTCACCACAACCATTCCTACCACCACTGTTCCTCTCACCACAACCATTCCTACCACCACTGTTCCTCTCACCACAATCATTCCTACCACCACTGTTCCTCTCACCACAACCATTCCTACCACCACTGTTCCTCTCACCACAACCATTCCTACCACCACTGTTCCTCTCACCACAACCATTCCTACCACCACTGTTCCTCTCACCACAACCATTCCTACCACCACTGTTCCTCTCATAACCATCATTCCTGCTACTGCTATTCCTTCCACAACCACCATTCCTACTAACCACCATTCCTCTTATAATAATGTCATATCTTTTAGAGTAAATAAAGTCATGTTTTAGAGAAAATCTATATGAAAATTCAGTCAGTGGTATAAAAAGGCACTCGAAGCCACGCCTGTCACGTCAAGTGCCTGCGTGTCTATATCGGTCGTCAACCAATGGCTGTGACCTGTGAGTGTGACGTCATAGGCACAACTAACTGATTGGCTGAAATTTAACTAAACGTCACATTCCCAGCTACACGTGGCACTCAGGATCAAATCGAGAAAGTCTGTGTTGGAATGTTGCGTAAGGAGATGTGAGGTGTCGGTGGGTGGTGACATAGCACATATTATTTCCTTTAGCGCTCCATATTCTTACAGTTATTAGCATCTCTCTCTCTCTCTCTCTCTCTCTCTCTCTCTCTCTCTCTCTCTCTCTCTCGGTGGGAGGGTAACCTGACACACACACACACACACCCTCCGGCTCAACTTCCCTCTGCCTATATGGTCGCCTCACTCACTTCGCCTCCCATACAATCGATAGAAACGTTAAGTAAATAAATAAAATAAAGGAATAAGAAAAAGTATAGAGAGAATTATGAGTAATAAAAAATAATTAAAGAATAAAGTAGACTAATAAAATGGAAATGAAGGAACAGAAGAGACCCCTTTGAAATTTGTTATAACCTTCACAATTACTATCTCTGTTACCACTATTCAGGCTAACTACCACCATTACTTCTACCACTATCCCTTCACAACCACTATTCCTATTACCATTATCCTTCACAACTACCATTCCTGTTACCACTATCCTTTCACAATCACCATTCCTACTACCACTATTCCGCTCACAACCACCATTCCTACCATCACTATTCCTCCCACAACCACCATTCCTACTACCACTATTCCGCTCACAACCACCATTCCTACCACCACTATTCCTCCCACAACTACCATTCCTACCACCACTATTCCTCCCACAACCACCACTATTCCTCTAACAATCACCATTCCTACCACCACTTCCTCCCAGGTGGTTGTAGACGGAGATGGTGATGCCGACATGAACTCAACCAGTATTTTTTCCCACTTAGCGTTATTGTTTACATACTGAACACACACACACACACACACACACAAATACACACATAATCAGACAGAGAGAGAAACAGACACACGCAGGATAGTAATAGTAGTGATAATAATGGTATAATCGTAGTAATAGTATTAATGATAGCATAATAATAGTACAATAATTCTAATGATATTATTATTATTATTAGTAGTAGTAGTAGTAGTAGTAGCTAGAGTGAAAGACTAGTTTCCCTTCTTGTGCAGTAACTTTTTTTACTTTTTGACGAAGATAAAATAAAAACGACAGAAAGAAAAAAAGATTCATCTGGAGTGAAAACAAATCATTCAGCCAGATATAATTCCATTTTGGTGATGTACAGTCCTCTTCACAAATGCGTTTACAGGGCTCGTCATATAAGCATACCACAAATCATTTACCTTTGAGATATTGGTTTTAATATTGTTTTACTTTGATTCCATAGTATATTGCTAGTTTCCTTCTGTCAAATGTAAACAAACACAGCTCTGCCATACTGCACAAAACCCATCGAGTCCTTGAAAATGCACTTGTGAAGGGGGAACTGTTAAGTATAGAAGAGAATCAAAGCGACGTGTGGAAGAAAAAAGTTTAATCTTGGACGGTGGAACTTTTGGGGGTTAGGAGGAGGAAGGGGGGTGTTGCGGAAGCTGTGGTAGGGGGGGTGGGAGGCACAGGGCTACACAAGACAAGGAGGAGATGGAAAGTATTGGGTTTTTCTCTACTGCCAGTCAATGTGGGTGTTTCCTCTCGTGTGTGTGTGTGTGTGTGTGTGTGTGTGTTATCATACACGCTCACCTTCACCTACCCACTGACAAGCATAACGCAGGATGAGAGGGGAGAGGAACATGATGGAAGGGTGAAATAAACACTGAATATTATGGAAGAGGAGGAAAAAATAATGAGGGTCAGATTACCATGATGTAAGGGATGATAACATGATGGAGGGGGAAAATAACATGATGGAGGGTAAGTTAACAGGATGGACAAGAGGTTATCATGAGGTAGAGAAGGTAAACGTGATGGAGGGTGAGGTTAACATGTTGGAGGGAAGGTTAACACAATAGTGGGAATGTTAACATGATAGAGGGTAGGTAAATGTGTTAGAGGGTGAGATTAACATGATTTCGTATAGGTTTACATGATGAAAAATGAGGTTAACACGAGAGAGGGTAAGATTAACATGATTTCGTAGAGGTTAACATGATGGAAAATGAAGTAAACTCGAAGGAGGGGAGGTTAACATGATGGTGGGTGAGGTTAACATGATAGAGGATAAAGTTAACGTGATGTAAGGAAGAGTAACTCAATAAAGGCAAATTAACATGATGGAGAAGAGATTGAAATGATGGATGGAAGGCAATCATTCAGTTCACGTGTATAATTTTATGAATATCATGTATTACCAAACATTATTTTTCATTTGACTGAATCAAGCACTCACTTCTATTGTTGACTGGAGACCTAGATACGTTTTTCTCTTGTGAGTTTGACTGCATGAATCAGTAAAGTGTTGATGAGAATCAGTTTAACCCACAAATATTCAGCACACAACGAAAACTTATCAAATTCTGCCGTAATGTTGTGTGTAATTAGCAATCCACTCTGAACTCTCCGCTTATCTCTGCAAAAAAGTCATTTATGAGGAAGCCTTTTGGGAAGACCATTGACATTACTGAATATGAAAACATTAAAGTCATGTTATGGAATTTTTAGACATATTATGACGTTTATAATTATGTTGTGACGTTTATACAGGTTATTTTGTGACGTTTATAGTTATGTTTTGGCTTTTATTGTTATGTTTTGACGTTTATAATTACGTATGTTGCGGCGTTTATAATTATGTAATGACGTTTAGTGTTATGTTATGGTGTTTATCGTTATGTTTTGATGTTTATAATTATGTATTGGTGTTTATTGTTGTCTTGGCGTTTATAATTATGTTGTGGCGCTTATAGGAATGAAATAGCGTTTATAGTTATATTTTAACGTTTATTATGTTTTGGCGCTTATTCTTATTTCATAGCATTTATAGTTATGTAATAGCGTCTATACATTTATTATAGCGTTTATTGTTATGTTATGGCGTTTATAATTATGACGTTATTGGCTATTATGTTATGTTATACCGTTATTAATAATGAACCCACGGCGTTATGGAGTGTTGGCATTGTTGTCATTATTGCCCAAATATTGCTCTTGTTATTACTAGTTTAATTAATTAATAATAATAATAATAATAATAATAATAATAATAACCTTCTCACGTGGACAAACAAGTATTCAGTACAAAGTTAATAGTGCGTTGTTACCCAAATACACTGGGTGTTAGTGAAAGGCTAGGAGTGTGAATGGCTGGGAGGGTGAGAGGCTGGGAAAGAGAAGGCTGGGAGAGTGAGAGGTTGGGACAGTGGAAGGCTGGGAGAGTGAGAGGCTGGGAGAGTGAATGCTGGGAGAGTGAGAGGTTGGGAGAGTGAATGCTGGGAGAGTGAGAGGTTGGGACAGTGGAAGGCTGGGAGAGTGAGAGGCTGGGAGAGTGAGAGGTTGGGACAGTGGGAGGCTGGGTGAGTGAGAGTCTGGGAGAGTGAAGGCTGGGAGAGTGAGAGGCTGGGAGAGTGAGAGGTTGGGACAGTGGGATGCTGGGAGAATGAGAGGCTAGGAGTGTGAATGGCTGGGAGGGTGAGAGGCTGGGAAAGAGAAGGCTGGGAGAGTGAAGGCTGGGAGAGTGAGAGTCTTGGAGAGTGAAGGCTGGGAGAGTGAAGGCTGGGAGAGTGAAGGCTGGGAGAGTGAGAGGCTGGGAGAGTGAGAGGTTGGGACAGTGGGAGGCTGGGAGAGTGAGAGGCTGGGAGAGTGAGAGGTTGGGAGAGTGAGAGTCTGGGCGAGTGAGAGTCTGGGAGAGTGAAGGCTGGGAGAGTGAACGCTGGGAGAGTGAGAGGCTGGGAGAGTGAGAGGCTGGGAGAGTGAGAGGTTGGGACAGTGGGAGGCTGGGACAGTGGGAGAGTGAAGGCTTGGAGAGTGAAGGCTGGGAGAGTGAGAGGCTGGGAGAGTGAAGGCTGGGAGAGTGAGAGTCTGGGAGAGTGAAGGCTGGGAGAGTGAGAGGCTGGGAGAGTGAACGCTGGGAGAGTGAGAGGCTGGGAGAGTGAGAGGCTGGGAGAGTGAGAGGCTGGGAGAGTGAGAGGCTGGGAGAGTGAAAGGCTGGGAGAGTGAACGCTGGGAGAGTGAGAGGCTGGGAGAGTGAGAGGCTGGGAGAGTGAAGGCTGGGAGAGTGAAGGCTGGGAGAGTGAAAGCTGGGAGAGTGAGATTCTGGGAGAGTAAAGGCTAGAAAAGTGAGAGGCTGGGAGAGTAAACCTTACCCGCCTTGTATAACTATGCATTGGCAACACTGTATTAAAAACATTAAATGACATAATTACAGCATATTATTATCCACTATACTAACAGGTTATGCAAATTTATTCTGTTGAGAATATAATCATTTCTCCTTACTCCTGCTGCTTCGTTCTCTTCTCTTTAACTCCGATTGATTCTCTTGCACAAAAAAAAGCTTTGTAAGTTTTTCTTCTCGTTAATTAGTTCGTACAAAGCAGACCTGTTATAGCCTCTGTCGAGATATATTTTTTCTTAGGTTTATTTTATATTATATATATATTTTTTTTTATTTGATTCCTCCTCCTTTCCCCCCGTTCAGTCAAACGTACCTAGACACTTCTGGGATTATAAACATCTCTCCATGGTAAATTTGATCTCCTTTCATAACTGTAGCTGTGCAGAAGGTACAGACACACTACCTAACACACAGCTACTGGGTCTTTGCGTGTGTTGATGTTCTAGACTGGACAAATCAGTTACCTATAGATGGTTCTTCTCTTTCAATGAAAATTTGTGGACTTGATCACCTGAAGGATTCTAAAGTTACACAACCAAATGAAATTGTTTTGTCGAGTTGAGAAGCTATTTCAATTAACAACTTAAAGTAACTCACCCTAAAGCCTCGTAAATCTTTATTGTAGTGAAGAGTTGAACCTGCAAGATCCAATTTTACTTCTAAGTCAAGATACATCTTTATTGATCTTTTGTATTGAATGTATTGTAAGGATTTGATCTGTTGCATTCCTCGGTTGGTGTTAGAGCTACTGTGTCAGACATGGGCCGGGGCTGACTCAACTAAGCATTCCGTCTCTGTAGGACAATCTAAGAATATTTTTTTAATATTTGTTTTGTCTCTTAAGTTTTTCTGTGTTGTAATCTTCGTTTTCTTTATTTATTTTGACGCGGCTACAAAAGGTAAAGAAAACATATATTATTTTTTTCATTTTTGAGTGACAGCTGTGATGGTTCTTATATCGTTTGTGTTATTGTTTCAAAGTTTTTTTCAAATTAGGGTAATAAATTAAACAGGAAGTGACATCTAGTTTATTGTATATTATAAGGTGTGTGTGTGTATGTGTGTGTAATAAATAATAATAATAATAATAATTAACGGCTTATTGAAAGAGCTTGGCAGCCAGAAGGCTGAAAATATACAGTTAATTAATTGGGGAATGGGTTTCGAATTACAAATAATATACAAATAACATAAGTGATATAACTAAGATATATAATAACTAGATGGGGAAAAGCTCAAACTACAGGGCATTTCAACATAGTGACAGTGCAAGAAGTAGTATTTACTGTGTGTGTGTGTGTGTGTGTGTGTATGTATGTGTATGTGTGTGTGTGTGTGTGTGTGTGTGTGTGTGTGTTGGCCACCGATATAAAACTGTATATATGTGTATGAAACATAAATTAATTCTTAACTCAACTAACCCAACTTCACCGATTCAGAAAAAATAAATACAAAAAACAGTTTGTATTTGCATTGAGTCAACCTCGAGTACATTTTGCAGCTACTGAGAAAACTGTGTAAACATGTAAGAAATATATTGCTGACAACCTGACACACACACACACAAACTTATATAAGCTGAGATAGAGTGTTAACCTCTTCAGAGTGACAACGCCTAAATTGTACTGCTACTCTCGGCTGCGTGGATAAGCTCACCTTTTCCTCAAGAATTCACATAATTTTTTTTTTTTACAACATAACTGCTAAATATATGTTGTCTATTACTTATACAACGCATAACACTTACGCAGACACTCCTGCATTAATATTACTCTCTGACGTCATCCTAGCACTCCCTCAGTCAATAACTTCCCTACATCAATATTACTCTCTGACGTCATCCCAACACTCCCTCAGTCAATAACTTCCCTACATCAATATTACTCTCTGACGTCATCCTAGCACTCCCTCAGTCAATAACTTCCCTACATCAATATTACTCTCTGACGTCATCCCAACACTCCCTCAGTCAATAACTTCCCTACATCAATATTACTCTCTGACGTCATCCCAACACTCCCTCAGTCAATAACTTCCCTACATCAATATTACTCTCTGACGTCATCCCAACACTCCCTCAGTCAATAACTTCCCTACATCAATATTACTCTCTGACGTCATCCTAGCACTCCCTCACTCAATAACTTCCCTACATCAATATTACTCTCTGACGTCATCCCAACACTCCCTCAGTCAATAACTTCCCTACATCAATATTACTCTCTGACGTCATCCTAGCACTCCCTCACTCAATAACTTCCCTACATCAATATTACTCTCTGACGTCATCCCAACACTCCCTCAGTCAATAACTTCCCTACATCAATATTACTCTCTGACGTCATCCTAGCACTCCCTCAGTCAATAACTTCCCTACATTAATATTACTCTCTGACGTCATCCCAACACTCCCTCAGTCAATAACTTCCCTACATCAATATTACTCTCTGACGTCATCCCAACACTCCCTCAGTCAATAACTTCCCTACATCAATATTACTCTCTGACGTCATCCTAGCACTCCCTCACTCAATAACTTCCCTACATCAATATTACTCTCTGACGTCATCCCAACACTCCCTCAGTCAATAACTTCCCTACATCAATACTACTCTCTGACGTCATCCTAGCACTCCCTCACTCAATAACTTCCCTACATCAATATTACTCTCTGACGTCATCCCAACACTCCCTCAGTCAATAACTTCCCTACATCAATATTACTCTCTGACGTCATCCTAGCACTCCCTCAGTCAATAACTTCCCTACATTAATATTACTCTCTGACGTCATCCCAACACTCCCTCAGTCAATAACTTCCCTACATCAATATTACTCTCTGACGTCATCCTAGCACTCCCTCACTCAATAACTTCCCTCCATCAATATTACTCTCTGACGTCATCCCAACGCTCCCTCAGTCAATAACTTCCCTACATCAATATTACTCTCTGGCGTCATCCTAGCACTCCCTCACTCAATAACTTCCCTACATCAATATTACTCTCTGACGTCATCCCAACACTCCCTCAGTCAATAACTTCCCTACATCAATATTACTCTCTGACGTCATCCTAGCACTCCCTCACTCAATAACTTCCCTACATTAATATTACTCTCTGACGTCATCCCAACACTCCCTCAGTCAATAACTTCCCTACATCAATATTACTCTCTGACGTCATCCTAGCACTCCCTCACTCAATAACTTCCCTCCATCAATATTACTCTCTGACGTCATCCCAACACTCCCTCAGTCAATAACTTCCCTACATCAATATTACTCTCTGACGTCATCCCAACACTCCCCCACTTAATAAAGAAATTAGTGTTAAATATATGGGTATAATCTAACTTATTAATTTTTTTAATATTGTATTGTATTCAGCCATTATGTCTAATTCTTCTATCCCTACTTACCTGCGACCCTACTTACCTACTACCCTACCCACCTACTACCCTGCCCACCTGCTACCTTACCCATCTGCTACCCTACCCACCTGCTACCCTACCCACCTGCTACCCTACCCACCTACTACCCTACCCACCTACTACCCTACCCACCTACTACCCTACCCATCTGCTACCCTACCCACCTTCTACCCTACCCACCTGCTACCCTACCCATCTACTACCCTACCCACCTACTACCCTACCCACCTACTACCCTACCCACCTACTACCCTACCCACCTACTACCCTACCCACCTACTACCCTACCCACCTGCTACCCTACCCACCTGCTACCCTACCCATCTGCTACCCTACCCACCTGCTACCCTACCCACCTGCTACCCTACCCACCTGCTACCCTACCCACCTGCTACCCTACCCATCTACTACCCTACCCACCTACTACCCTACCCACCTGCTACCCTACCCACCTGCTACCCTACCCATCTGCTACCCTACCCATCTGCTACCCTACCCATCTGCTACCCTACCCACCTACTACCCTACCCACCTGCTACCCTACCCATCTGCTACCCTACCCATCTGCTACCCTACCCACCTGGGAGACTGAAGAAAGGTCTCATCACCCTGGCTGTCCAAAAGGGTATAATTTAGGTTTTTAAATCACCAAAACATTGATATTTAAGATGTGTAAATATGGTCCACTGAGAAAAAATATCGTGAATTCTGTTGATAAATCGGTAAATGTGGCAACACTTGACTTGGAGAGTGAGGGGGCTGAGAGAGTGAGGGGGCTGGGAGTGTAAGTGGATTGGGAAAGTGAGTGGGCTGGGAGTGTAAGAGGGTTGGGAGAGTGAGTGGGGCTTGGGGAGTGAAAGGAAGGGGAAGTGAGTGGCTGGGAGAGTGAGAGGGCTGGGAGAGTGAGGGTGCTGGGAGATTGAGGGTGCTGGGAGAGTGAGGGGGCTAGGAGAGTGAGGGTGCAAAGAGAATGAGAGAGAGAGAGAGAGAGAGAGAGAGAGAGAGAGAGAGAGAGAGAGAGAGAACACCATCCATGCAACCTTGACCAGCAATTTACAATACCTGTGTAAACGTAAGTCTTTGGCCACCATCACCTGAGCTCTCCCGGACTAATTACTGAAGCCATACCTGTAAGTGTTTATTAAATCCGATCATGACTGTAACTCTTTGTGTTAATTATTCAGGTATGTTAACCTACCTGTGTATGTTAATTATGTACAGGTAAGTAAACCCACCTGTGCATGTTAATTATTTTGGTAAGTTAACCCACCTGTGCATGTTTATTATTTTGGTAAGTTAACCTACCTGTGTATGTTAATTAGTAAGTCATTATTTTAGCACGTGTAATATCCTGTATCCATCTTCCTCTCATCACCCTTCCCTATTCCCTCCCTCTCCCCTCTCCCCTCTCCTCCCCCCCTCTCCACACCCCCTCAGGGCAGTAGGGTGTAGGGCAGTTCTTTATTAAGCCCGAGACGGAAATAATCCAAACTTGGCATAGTGTAGGAGGGAGGGAGGGAGGGCGGGAGATGAGGGGAAAGGAAGGGAGATGAGGGGAAAAAAAGGGAAATGAGGGGAAAGGAAGGGAGATGAGGGGAAGGAAGGGAGATGAGGGGAAATGAAGGGAGATGAAAGGAATGAAGGGAGATAGGCGGGAAGGAAAGGGATGGGAGAGCTAAAGCTTAAAGAGAGAAGGGAAGAGGATTATGGAAGGGCAAAGGGAGAGATATTAGGAGTTTAGGGGAGACAACATAATGATTTAATGTTATGGTGGGGAGAGGGGAGGGATGTGGCCACCCAGTACTCTCCCCATATACCACTCCACTCCACCCACACATCACTATACTCCCCCACACATCACTATACTCCCCACACATCAGTACACTCCCCCACACATTACTACACTCCCCCACACATCACTACACTCCCCCACACATCAGAACACTCCCCCACACATCACTACACTCCCCCACACATCACTACACTCCCCCACACATTACTACACTCCCCCACACATCACTACACTCCCCCACATATCACTACACTCCCCCACACATCACTATACTCCCCCACACATCAGTACACTCCCCCACACATCACTACACTCCCCCACACATCACTACACTCCCCCACACATTACTACACTCCCCCACACATCACTACACTCCCCCACATGTCACTACACTCCCCCACACATCAGTACACTCCCCCACACATCACTACACTCCCCCACATATCACTACACTCTCCCACACATCACTACACTCCCCCCACACATCACTATACTCCCTACACATCAGTACACTCCCCCACACATTACTACACTCCCCCACACATCACTACACTCCACCCACACATCACTACACTCCCCCCACACATCACTACACTCCCCCCACACATCACTACACTCCCCCCACAAACCACTACACTCCCCCCACACATCACTACACTCCCCCACACATCACTGCACTCCCCCCACACATCACTACACTCCCCCACACATCACTACACTCCCCACACATCAGTACACTCCCCCACACATCAGTACACTCCCCCACACATCACTACACTCCCCCACACATCACTACACTCCCCACACATCAGTACACTCCCCTACACATCACTACACTCCCCCACACATCCCTATACTCCCCACACATCAGTACACTCCCCCCACACATCACTGCACTCCCCCCACACATCACTACACTCCCCCCACACATCACTACACTCCCCCCACACATCACTACACTCCCCCCACACATCACTACACTCCCCACACATCAGTACACTCCCCCACACATCACTACACTCCCCCACACATCAGTACACTCCCCTACACATCACTACACTCCCCCACACATCCCTATACTCCCCACACATCAGTACACTCCACCCACACATCACTACACTCCCCCACACATCACTATACTCCCCCACACATCACTACACTCCCCAAAAGACGTATCTAACATTCTTCCCGGGATGTGTAAAACTAGTGGGGAGAGTAAGTTATTGCAGGCGTAACTCGGAAGTATCTTCATGTTTTTAATCTCCCCACGTGTCTCACCCCTTTGTCTTCTCCCCATCTCCCCACAACTTCCGTTCTTCTTTAGTCATTTCCTTCTCACTTTTTCTCACCACTCCCGGCCTCTCCCACACACTCTCACTTACTCCCCACTCACCCTCCCCTCTCACTCCCTCCCTCACCTCATCTCCCGGCCTCTCCCACGCACTCTCACTTACTCCCCACTCACCCTCCCCTCTCACTCCCTCCCTCACCTCACCTCATCTCCCGGCCTCTCCCACGCACTCTCACTTACTCCCCACTCACCCTCCCCTCTCACTCCCTCCCTTACCTCACCTCCTCTCCCAGCCTCTCCCACGCATTCTCACTTACTCCCCACTCACCCTCCCCTCTCACTCCCTCCCTCACCTCCTCTCCCAGCCTCTCCCACGCACTCTCACTTACTCCCCACTCACCCTCCCCTCTCACTCCCTCACCTCATCTCATCTCCCGGCCTCTCCCACGCATTCTCACTTACTCCCCACTCACCCTCCCCTCTCACTCACTCCCTCCCTCACCTCACCTCCTCTCCCAGCCTCTCCCACGCACTCTCACTTCGGGGACTGTCACCACCACCTGCCAAAACTCTTGCTCGTAGCCTCCGTCACGGGATCACAACATACCTTTACCAGTCAATGCCTTACCTTTCAAACCTTTCATCAACAGGTAACAGTAAACAAGAGAAAACAAACAAAGCAAACAGACGAGCAATAGAAGACAATATTAACAAGCAATAGAGGACACAAGCAAACAAATGACAGCCCAAACAAACCAGAGAGAGCGCAAACAAACAAACAATAGTCAACACAAACAAACAATAGTCAACACAAACAAACAATAGACAACACAAACAAACAATAGTCAACACAAACAAACAATAGTCAACACAAACAAACAATAGACAACACAAACAAACAATAGACAACACAAGCAAACAATAGACAACACAAACAAACAAGAGTCAACACAAACAAGCAATAGTCAACACAAACAAACAATAGTCAACACAAACAAACAATAGACAACACAAACAAACAATAGACAACACAAACAAACAATAGTCAACACAAACAAACAATAGACAACACAAACAAACAATAGTCAACACAAACAAACAATAGTCAACACAAACAAACAATAGTCAACACAAACAAACAATAGACAACACAAACAAACAATAGTCAACACAAACAAACAAAAAGTCGTCATAAACAATAATAAACAACAATAATAAATAATTTTTTTTATATAAATGAAAAAGAAGAACAGAGAACAAATGTGAACAATAACACCCGACCTCTGTTGACTCTGGAAGGTGACTGAAGCTGCGTAAATGTTTGACCAGAGACTTGTGTAAAGGGAATCAGCTTCGTTACATACTTTGGTCTGCTTCTAAGTCTGATTCAGTCTTCTCTCAGTCTGAAAGTTAAGGCATAAGGGATTGAGTTTCAGGCTTGATTCAGTCTTTTCTCAGTCTGAAGGTTAAGGGGATTGAGATTTAGGTCTGGTTCAGTTGTAAGGATTGAGTTTCAGGCTTGATTCAGTCTTTTCTCAGTCTGAAGCTTAGGGGATTGAGGTTCAGGCTTAAATCAGTCTTCTTGGTCTGAAATTTATGATATGGTAAAAAATCTCAGGCTTGTTTCAGTGGTCTTTCTCTCAGCTTGAAATTGACGACACGGTATTGAATTCTAAGCTTAATTCAGTCTTCTCAGCTTGAATCATGCAGTAAAGGATATTAATGGGTTTAAGTCAGTCCTTACTCAAGCTTATGGTAAAGGATTGATAGGTTGATCCATCTCTTCATCTCCCTATCCATTCTCTTCATCTATCCATCCAGTCAATTCTCCCTATCCATCCAGTCAATTACCCCATTCCACTTATCCACTAAACCTTATCCACCTCTCTACTTTTCATCCAGTCCCCTCAAAACTCACCTTCAATCCACCCCACTCATAAATCCACATCCACTTGGCGTTAATGCATCCACACGCTTCCACACCATCACCGCACTTACACCTACACAACCTCCACTTACATCCACATTATCCTCACTTAAATTAACACTACCCTCCACACACACACTACCCTCCACATCCACACACCCAAACCCACACTATCCTCCACATCCACACACTCCCACACCACCATCCACATCCACACACACACCCCAACAATACCCTCCACATCCCACACTACCATCTATATCCACACTATCCTCCAAATCCACACACACACACACACACACACACACATATCCACACTACCATCCACCTTTAGTCACTCCACTTACCTTCCACTTACCTTCCACGCTCGCTTTTCATCTCTCTCTCTCTCTCTCTCTCTCTCTCTCTCTCTCTCTCTCTCTCTCTCTCTCTCTCTCTCTCTCTCTCCTCATCTTTCACCAATTATTGAGAAAAAATCCAAGGTCTGATTTTTCTTTTCTAGCAATACTGCGAAGTTGGCGCGGGAAATGTTGAGGAAATGATCATGATCTTTGGAGCACAGTCTTCACCTGTTGTGTAGTTTAGAACATTTATTATTAATCTATTACCTGCTGAAGCTTATTGTTTACCTGTTGAAGCTTAATGTTTACCCGCTGCAGCTTAATGTTTACCTGCTGTAGCTTAATGTTCACCTGTTGAAGCTTTATGTTTATCTGTTAAGGCTTATTGTTTACTTGTTGAAGCTTATTGTTTACCTGTTAAAGCTTAATGTTTACTTGCTGAAGCTTATTTTCTAGTACCTGTTGAAGTTTATTGTCTATTACCTATTGAAGCTTATTGTTTATTACCTGTTGAAGCTTATTGTCTATTACCTGCTGACTCTTATTGTCTATTACCTGATGAAGCTTATTGTTTATTACCTGCTGAAGCTTATTGTCTATTACCTATTGAAGCTTATTGTCTATTACCTGCTGAAGCTTATTGATCAAGAATTTGAGTCTTTTTCTCTTTTTTCCCTCTCTCTTCCTTTTTTTTTCTCTATCATGTTCGGCCTTTATCTCTTTCTTTTCTTCCCTTTCTTTCTTAGTCTGTCATTCTCTCTGTCTTCTGCCCCCCCCCCCCCCCCCGGTTATGTTTATGTGACATTCGGTCGCCTTAAGTCATATTATGTGATTATTAAATTCCATCCTGGGAAAAAAAAAAGAGATTTTAGCCACAGAAATCGGGACGTAGATGCCATATAAAAATAGTATGATTAATGAGCCCTTTCATAAAAGAAAACTGCAACGGTACAATAGAAAATGGGATTCAAAGGCTGGATCCAAAGAAAACGTGATTAGGAAAGATGATTATGTAGTATTATTAATTACCAGAGACGTCATCCACACTGGCTTTGAGGTTGATGAGATGTCTTGGGAATTTTTTTTTTTTTTTTCATAGCTTGGCCATTGACAAGAGAGAGACTTAACGACCCGGACATGTGAGACATCGATGGGACATGATTTAAAGCGAGGCGTTGCGTAATATTCTTAAGAACATTATTTGGGTTTTGAGGGAACAAAATAAGGTGTATTTCCTTAGGGTTAACTAAGTAAGGCTAAAGGTGTTTTATCATTAATAGTAAGGGTATTGCGACTATATTGTGTGTTTTAGGGGGAACAAGAAGGTATTTTGTTTAATATTAATAGACTATCCTTCCTAATATACTATCTCACTTAAGTCGGTATGGGTTTGACACTAAGGAAGCCTAAATTTAGCAGTAATTTAGTAAGCCTTTTGATGCTAAATAATTAATGTTTTGGAGGAAGTAATTAGGTTTTATCATTAAGTTAATATGGTCTCTCTCTCTCTCTCTCTCTCTCTCTCTCTCTCTCTCTCTCTCTCTCTCTCTCTCTCTCTCTCTCTCTCTCTGGTGTTAGGAGGGGTACACTACAGCAGCCATCATAACTTCAGGTCATTGGAGGAATTAGTATTAATTTCTCCCCAGAATGACAGGTCATGTGAGCCCTTAAGCTAACCTATTTTAGTCCTACTCTAACCATTATGACTGGTGGCCCTGTTAACATTAGCGTCATTAATATTGAGGCCCCTTTCAATTATTTGGAGCCATTAAGATTAGAACCCATCAAGATTGGAGCCACAGTAGGATTGAAACCCATTATGACTTAGGTCACAAAATGATCGAAACTCATTAGGATTGGAACCAACTGAAGTGGGTTTATTTAGGATTTGTCCCAGTAGGGTTGGAACCTACTCAGAGTGGGGGATTGGAACCCATTAAGATTGGGCTCGATTAGGACTGAATCTCATTTGACCAGTCACCGACCACCAGGCCATCAGTGCTTGCAGGAGGCGGCCCTCTATAATGGTGAGCTTAATTTATATAATTCGGTACAAGACAGGCAGAGAGAAGAGACGGGGTTCCCACACTCTCATTCCCTCCCTCACCACTCCCTCCATTCATATTCCATTCCTTCCTCCCTGTATCATCACTATCTACCTCCCTACCTGTTCCTACACTCTCTCCTTACCCCTACTCACCTATCTCCACATTTATTCCTTTTCGTTCTGTCATCTTTTCTCCCTCCTTCTCTTCCTTCCTCCCTGGGGCCGATATAGCCTTAGTTGCTGAAACCACTTCCAGAATTCAATAACATCAACCACCTCTCTCTTTCTATCGGTAAATTCCTCACACATCTCTCACTTAATCCCATTCCCCCCCCACCCCTCACCTTCTCTCTCACTCTCTCCCTCTCTCTCCCTCTCTAAAACCACCACACCATCTGAGTCTCACCTTCATCTCCTCTCGTCTACGATTCACTCTTAAAAAAAAAAATACACGCTTGAGCAGTAGTGTCAATCCCAGCCTCACTCACACAGCGACTCAGCAAAAGTAACGAGTCTCAACCCAACACTCTAGGAATTCCTCTCATGCTTTTCTTCTTCTCCTCCTCCTACCCCTTCCCCTTACCCCTCCCCCTTTCCCCCTCTTCCCCCTCTACCACCCAACACAACTATTACAGAAGCTCAACAATATCATCCTCATCCTCATCCTCCCTTTTACCACACTGCCAGATGCCGCTTCCGTCCGCCCCCTCCTCCCGCCTCACTGCTTGCTTGCCGTGTTAAGAAGGAAACAGGGAGAGAATAGACAAATATTTTTACAACTTTAGAATTCCCAGCAGCTCCTTCAATGTCCTCGAAGGTGTGATTTTACAGGTCGACTCCTCTCTAATATGTTCACCATTTTGTTTCGCCTCACACACACACACACACACACACACACACACACATCCAATTAAGCAGAGGTGTTAAAGGTGTTCGTCTTGGTTAATTAAGGTGATGTTATTAAAGAGTTACTGAGGCGACGTAAACAAAGAATTTCACACCAACCTTTTTCAGTTACCATATATTAGGATTGGTTGGGTTGGGTTGGGTTGGGTTAGGTTGGGTTAGGTGGAGGGAGGAAGCACAAACGTAAGCCAAGGGCAAACATAATTATTGTAACACACATAAAACACATTCTTAACTCTCTCTCTCTCTCTCTCTCTCTCTCTCTCTCTCTCTCTCTCTCTCTCTCTCTCTCTCTCTCCAACCAATATCAGAAAAAACAGAAGTCGTAAGTAGTGAAAGTTGTGGTCGTCTCTGGTTGTGTCTGGTCGTCTCTGGTCGTCTCCCTCATGCTGCATGTATCACTCCCTAGATGAGAGTAGCAGATATCACCCTCACACTCCCCCAGATTGGTTCATCCCATAAAGGACTGTCTTGTTTGAGGATTGAAGGGGGAGATGTGTGTCTTTTGGTGCTGTGTTGGAGCCGCTTGATACTAACAGCTTTTTGAAGTGGTGGTGATGGTGATGGGGGAATGATGGTGAGAGTGGTGGTGATTGTGGTGGTGGTAATGATGATGATGGTGGTGGGGGGGTGATGGTGGAGTTAATTATGGTGATGGTAGTGGTAGTGGTGGTGATCGTGGTGATGGTGGGGGTGGGGATAATAGTGATGGTTGTGATGGTGGTAGTGGTGGTGATAGTGGTGGTGGTGGAAGAAACTACAAAATATAGATAATTTCTTCATAATCTGTATATATAAAATACTGAAAAGTTTGACTAAACATTTCAAAATTTTTCCTCGGTTTCGGTTTTTAAAGATTGTTAAACTGTGAGTAACACCAGGACGCTCTCGTTATGTTCAAAACTGTGAAAGCTTTTCAGTTTACGAGTCCAACGTTCAGCGAGACACATCTATATCGACGAGACATTAACTTGTTTAACGAGTAACTGTGATAATGACTGATCCTTGTAGTAGAGGCTGGCCGGCTCTACCACCACCCTTGTAGTGGAGACTGGCCGGCTCTACCACCACCCTTGTAGTGGAGGCTGGCCGGCTCTACCATCACCCTTGTAGTGGAGGCTGGCCGGCTCTACCATCACCCTTGTAGTGGAGGCTGGCCGGCTCTACCATCACCCTTGTAGTGGAGGCTGGCCGGCTCTACCATCACCCTTGTAGTGGAGGCTGGCCGGCTCTACCATCACCCTTGTAGTGGAGGCTGGCCGGCTCTACCACCACCCTTGTAGTGGAGACTGGCCGGCTCTACCACCACCCATGTAGTGGAGGCTGGCCGGCTCTACCACCACCCTTGTAGTGGAGGCTGGCCGGCTCTACCACCACCCTTGTAGTGGAGGCTGGCCGGCTCTACCACCACCCTTGTAGTGGAGGCTGGCCGGCTCTACCATCACCCTTGTAGTGGAGGCTGGCCGGCTCTACCATCACCCTTGTAGTGGAGGCTGGCCGGCTCTACCACCACCCTTGTAGTGGAGGCTGGCCGGCTCTACCACCACCCTTGTAGTGGAGGCTGGCCGGCTCTACCATCACCCTTGTAGTAGAGGCTGGCCGGCTCTATCATCACCCTTGTAGTGGAGGCTGGCCGGCTCTACCACCACCCTTGTAGTGGAGGCTGGCCGGCTCTACCATCACCCTTGTAGTGGAG
This sequence comes from Homarus gammarus, assembly GCA_958450375.1. Classification (NCBI taxonomy): domain Eukaryota; kingdom Metazoa; phylum Arthropoda; class Malacostraca; order Decapoda; family Nephropidae; genus Homarus; species Homarus gammarus. Next base: position 2,555,284 of record CAUDMG010000149.1, read on the forward strand.
GCTGGCCGGCTCTACCATCACCCTTGTAGTGGAGGCTGGCCGGCTCTATCATCACCCTTGTAGTGGAGGCTGGCCGGCTCTACCATCACCCTTGTAGCGGAGGCTGACCGGCTCTACCATCACCCTTGTAGTGGAGGCTGGCCGGCTCTACCATCACCCTTGTAGTGGAGGCTGGCCGGCTCTACCATCACCCTTGTAGTGGAGGCTGGCCGGCTCTACCATCACCCTTGTAGTGGAGGCTGGCCGGCTCTACCACCACCCTTGTAGTGGAGGCTGGCCGGCTCTACCACCACCCTTGTAGTGGAGGCTGGCCGGCTCTACCATCACCCTTGTAGTGGAGGCTGGCCGGCTCTACCATCACCCTTGTAGTGGAGGCTGGCCGGCTCTACCATCACCCTTGTAGTGGAGGCTGGCCGGCTCTACCATCACCCTTGTAGTGGAGGCTGGCCGGCTCTACCATCACCCTTGTAGTGGAGGCTGGCCGGCTCTACCATCACCCTTGTAGTGGAGGCTGGCCGGCTCTACCATCACCCTTGTAGTGGAGGCTGGCCGGCTCTACCATCACCCTTGTAGTGGAGGCTGGCCGGCTCTACCAGCACCCTTGTAGTGGAGGCTGGCCGGCTCTACCAGCACCCTTGTAGTGGAGGCTGGCCGGCTCTACCACCACCCTTGTAGTGGAGGCTGGCCGGCTCTACCACCACCCTTGTAGTGGAGGCTGGCCGGCTCTACCACCACCCTTGTAGTGGAGGCTGGCCGGCTCACACCTGAGAGGCTCACCATCACCCTTGTAGTGGAGGCTGGCCGGCTCTACCATCACCCTTGTAGTGGAGGCTGGCCGGCTCTACCATCACCCTTGTAGTGGAGGCTGGCCGGCTCTACCACCACCCTTGTAGTGGAGGCTGGCCGGCTCTACCACCACCCTTGTAGTGGAGGCTGGCCGGCTCTACCATCACCCTTGTAGTGGAGGCTGGCCGGCTCTACCATCACCCTTGTAGTGGAGGCTGGCCGGCTCTACCACCACCCTTGTAGTGGAGGCTGGCCGGCTCTACCACCACCCTTGTAGTGGAGGCTGGCCGGCTCTACCATCACCCTTGTAGTGGAGGCTGGCCGGCTCTACCATCACCCTTGTAGTGGAGGCTGGCCGGCTCTACCATCACCCTTGTAGTGGAGGCTGGCCGGCTCTACCATCACCCTTGTAGTGGAGGCTGGCCGGCTCTACCACCACCCTTGTAGTGGAGGCTGGCCGGCTCTACCAGCACCCTTGTAGTGGAGGCTGGCCGGCTCTACCATCACCCTTGTAGTGGAGGCTGGCCGGCTCTACCACCACCCTTGTAGTGGAGGCTGGCCGGCTCTACCACCACCCTTGTAGTGGAGGCTGGCCGGCTCTACCACCACCCTTGTAGTGGAGGCTGGCCGGCTCTACCATCACCCTTGTAGTGGAGGCTGGCCGGCTCTACCATCACCCTTGTAGTGGAGGCTGGCCGGCTCTACCACCATCACCCTTGTAGTGGAGGCTGGCCGGCTCTACCACATCACCCTTGTAGTGGAGGCTGGCCGGCTCTACCACCACCCTTGTAGTGGAGGCTGGCCGGCTCTACCATCACCCTTGTAGTGGAGGCTGGCCGGCTCTACCATCACCCTTGTAGTGGAGGCTGGCCGGCTCTACCACCATCACCCTTGTAGTGGAGGCTGGCCGGCTCTACCACCATCACCCTTGTAGTGGAGGCTGGCCGGCTCTACCACCACCCTTGTAGTGGAGGCTGGCCGGCTCTACCATCACCCTTGTAGTGGAGGCTGGCCGGCTCTACCACCACCCTTGTAGTGGAGGCTGGCCGGCTCTACCACCACCCTTGTAGTGGAGGCTGGCCGGCTCTACCATCACCCTTGTAGTGGAGGCTGGCCGGCTCTACCACCACCCTTGTAGTGGAGGCTGGCCGGCTCTACCACCACCCTTGTAGTGGAGGCTGGCCGGCTCTACCACCACCCTTGTAGTGGAGGCTGGCCGGCTCTACCATCACCCTTGTAGTGGAGGCTGGCCGGCTCTACCATCACCCTTGTAGTGGAGGCTGGCCGGCTCTACCATCACCCTTGTAGTGGAGGCTGGCCGGCTCTACCACCATCACCCTTGTAGTGGAGGCTGGCCGGCTCTACCATCACCCTTGTAGTGGAGGCTGGCCGGCTCTACCATCACCCTTGTAGTGGAGGCTGGCCGGCTCTACCATCACCCTTGTAGTGGAGGCTGGCCGGCTCTACCACCACCCTTGTAGTGGAGGCTGGCCGGCTCTACCACCACCCGTGTAGTGGAGGCTGGCCGGCTCTACCACCACCCTTGTAGTGGAGGCTGGCTGGCTCTAACACCACCCTTGTAGTGGAGGCTGGCCGGCTCTACCATCACCCTTGTAGTGGAGGCTGGCCGGCTCTACCAGCACCCTTGTAGTGGAGGCTGGCCGGTTCTACCATCACCCTTGTAGTGGAGGCTTGCCGGCTCTACCACCACCCTTGTAGTGGAGGCTGGCCGGCTCTACCATCACCCTTGTAGTGGAGGCTGGCCGGCTCTACCATCACCCTTGTAGTGGAGGCTGGCCGGCTCTACCATCACCCTTGTAGTGGAGGCTGGCCGGCTCTACCACCACCCTTGTAGTGGAGGCTGGCCGGCTCTACCATCACCCTTGTAGTGGAGGCTGGCCGGCTCTACCACCACCCTTGTAGTGGAGGCTGGCCGGCTCTACCACCACCCTTGTAGTGGAGGCTGGCCGGCTCTACCATCACCCTTGTAGTGGAGGCTGGCCAGCTCTACCATCACCCTTGTAGTGGAGGCTGGCCGGCTCTACCACCACCCTTGTAGTGGAGGCTGGCCGGCTCTACCATCATCACCCTTGTAGTGGAGGCTGGCCGGCTCTACCACCACCCTTGTAGTGGAGGCTGGCCGGCTCTACCACCACCCTTGTAGTGGAGGCTGGCCGGCTCTACCATCACCCTTGTAGTGGAGGCTGGCCGGCTCTACCACCACCCTTGTAGTGGAGGCTGGCCGGCTCTACCATCACCCTTGTAGTGGAGGCTGGCCGGCTCTACCACCACCCTTGTAGTGGAGGCTGGCCGGCTCTACCACCACCCTTTTAGTGGAGGCTGGCCGGCTCTACCATCACCCTTGTAGTGGAGGCTGGCCAGCTCTACCATCACCCTTGTAGTGGAGGCTGGCCGGCTCTACCACCACCCTTGTAGTGGAGGCTGGCCGGCTCTACCATCATCACCCTTGTAGTGGAGGCTGGCCGGCTCTACCACCACCCTTGTAGTGGAGGCTGGCCGGCTCTACCACCACCCTTGTAGTGGAGGCTGGCCGGCTCTACCATCACCCTTGTAGTGGAGGCTGGCCGGCTCTACCATCACCCTTGTAGTGGAGGCTGGCCGGCTCTACCATCACCCTTGTAGTGGAGGCTGGCCGGCTCTACCACCACCCTTGTAGTGGAGGCTGGCCGGCTCTACCACCACCCTTGTAGTGGAGGCTGGCCGGCTCTACCACCATCCTTGTAGTGGAGGCTGGCCGGCTCTACCACCATCCTTGTAGTGGAGGCTGGCCGGCTCTACCATCACCCAGGCATAAACTTAACGATGCCATTCCTAGGAAGACCAGACTGACTGACTGACTGACTGACTGACTGACTGTGCTACCTAGCCTAACCATTACTGGAGCTGGACTCACGGCCCCAGTTACTACCTGGGTAAACAGAGACAAACGATACAATAGAATGTCGCCCATTGTTTGACACTACCAGAGGAAAGAACCCGGGGTCACCTGCTACCGAGACGAGTACATTGACCTCGTGGTAATATTAAAAGTTTGTTTAAATTACAACGTGGTTAATGAGTTGTTCTGTAAAAAAGGGTTGTTGTTTATTTACCTGGCTGATAAACGAAGTCGATGCTGTTATTGTTTACATTTTTCCTGATGAATGTTGGATAAACCTCAAAATTCTGTTGTTTACTTCATACTTCACTGACCTACTAAGATACGTGGTGACTTTCTTGAACCCTCAGTTATTGTTTTCCTAATTACTGTATAACGTAACCTAACCTATCCTAACCTAACATAACATAGCATAACATAACATAACATAACATAACGTGACGTGACATGACATGACATGACATGACATGACATGACCAAAAGAACGAGAAAGAGATAAGATAGAGATTTTGTACCATAATCTTTCACTAATTTTCAAGTTTGCTCCTCTCCCTCCTCACTCACTTCATCTTAAAGCCTCTCTCGCCTCACCCACTTCATATTAAAGCCTCTCTCGCCTCACTCACTTCATCTTAAAGCCTCTCTCGCCTTACTCACTTCAAATTCAAGCCTCTCCCTCATCACTCACTTCATCTTAAAGCCTCTCTCGCCTCACTCACTTCATCTTAAAGCCTCTCCCGCCTCACTCACCTCATCTTAAAGCCTCTCCCGCCTCCCTCACCTCATATTAAAGCCTCTCCCGCCTCACTCACCTCATATTAAAGCTTCTCCCGCCTCACTCACCTCATCTTAAAGCCTCTCTCGCCTCACTCACCTCATATTAAGCTTCTCCCGCCTCACTCACCTCATCTTAAAGCCTCTCTCGCCTCACTCACCTCATTTTAGAGCCTCGCCAAGCTGCCAGTTAAGGTTATTAAGGGGTTTTGCTGCAGCCATCTGTGAGCCGCAAGTTTCAGCTGGTCACTGGACTTAATCTCTGCAGTGGTTGTTGTGTAAAGTTGTTCTTGATACCGTTGAGAAATATCGCTGGTGGAGTGAAGCTCTTGAGTGTATATGGTAAAGTAGAGGTACCGTCGGTCAAGCTTCTGGTACCGCCGGTTAAGCTTCTGGTACCGTCGGTCAAGCTTTTGGTACCGCCGGTTAAGCTTCTCGTATTATAGGTCAAGCCTTGGTACCGTCGGTCAAATCTCTCGTACCGTCGGTCAAGCTTCTAGTGCCGTCGGTTAAGCTTCTCGTATCATAGGTCAAGCCTTGGTACCGTCGGTCAAATCTCTCGTACCGTCGGTCAAGGTTGTAGTATCGTCATTCAAAACCCTCTCGCCGTTGGGAAAGCTTCTGGTACCGTAAGCTCTATCTGCAGTTTGTTCCCAGAGTTGAACACACACACACACACATACACACACACATCATTTTACAACATAATAACAAGTAAGAACCCCCGTGTGTGTGTGTGTGTGTGTGTGTGTGTGTGTGTCTGTGTGAGTGTGTGTGTGTGTCCTCCCAGGTTATGATAAGTCTACGTGCCCCGCTCACCTAAATCCTCCAGGACTTGAAGACAGAGAATGACGCTTAGTTCAGTATCTCAGTCCTTGCTATTTAGTATGCATGAGATGTGACACCCTCTTTCTGTTTATACTGGAGAGACTCAGCACGTGGTTGATGAGTGTCTTCTTCTCTTGAGTCAGATTTCAGCAGCAACACTATCCACCCCGTGTTGTTGACTAGCTCCCTGTCCTTCATCCATATTCCAGTCCCGGGTGTTACGACAGAGTGCCTCGGGATCTCTTGTTTTCTCTCTGGTATAATGTGATGTAACCTACCGTAGTCTGATCTCTCTCTCTCTCTCTCTCTCTCTCTCTCTCTCTCTCTCTCTCTCTCTCTCTCTCTCTCTCTCTCTCTCTCTCTCTCATACCGGTTGTTTCGTCAATGAGGACTGAATATATTTACAGGTTATCTCTGTATCTGACACACACATACACACACACACACACACACACACACACACATACACACATACACACACATATTGTCGTCAGTGAAAGATAAAAAAGGAATATATTTACATTAGCTTCACCAGGTAACGCAATTACAGAGGCCAGCCACAACTCTCTTGCTGTCATAACAAGGGGAGGAGATGAACCGATTTTTGGGGACTTGTTTCTCTCCTCACCAGTAATTTCCGCCTCTCCTGACATTACTGAGGAATAATTTTTTCATGAGTCAATATTTTGTGGTCTAGGTTTCGTCAGGTGGGATTTATACTGAAAGTAATTTGGTTGTTGATTGTTGTTATTGTTTGATTGTATTTGGTGGTGGTGTTTGATTGTTGTTATTGTTTTGATTGTTGTTGTTGTTGTTGTTGATTGTTATGGTTGATTTGATTGTTATTGTTTTGCTGTTGTTGTTTAAAGTGCTTCTTAAGGGATTATTTGGGGATTATTATCTTGTGATTTTCGTTCTGAAGGTCATAGAGAGAGAGAGAGAGAGAGAGAGAGAGAGAGAGACAGAGAGAGAGAGAGAGAGAGAGAGAGAGAGAGAGAGAAAATAAGTAATGGCTGCCCAAATTGTTACTAATAATAACCAAGTCAGCATCATCTTTCAGTTCCTCGGAGTCAGCAGTGTTGTGAGGATGGTGGGAAACGATACTAAAAACATTTTCATTTACTGAGGTGAAATAAATATGTTTCTCAACTTTTTAATATCTCTCTCTCTCTCTCTCTCTCTCTAATCTTCACCTTAACACCTGTCTTAATCATTACAGACCTCACCTTATATGTATTAACCATTACAGAATATTACAGTGCTAACGTTAGCTTACTTAATGAAACAAATACTTGACTCTGGTACAGTACGGTAGGTGAGATACAGGGTGTGGTGGTTAAGAGAGAGAGAGAGAGAGAGAGAGAGAGAGAGAGAGAGAGAGAGATTTAATCATAGAATTAGTTTACTTAATTATACAGAACGTTTGTTTGCATATAATTATAGTTGCACAACGCCAGTCGTCGTATAATTGACCTTAAAACCCTGTAACAAGGAGATGAATCTTTTAGGTTAGGTTAGGTTAGGTTTAGCTTATTTATTTCTGTTAGTGAATGCTCTTTAACACACACACACACATACACACAGACACACACACACACACACACACATATAAAGGAAAATAATAATATGAGAAGGACCTAGTCATAGTGTGTGTGTGTGTGTGTGTGTGTGTGTCTGTGTGTGTGTGTGTGTGTAAGCTAACACGGCCGTCAGGAAGATGGACGGCTATCTGGATGGAAAATGTCTCCAGAATATAGCCATTAATCAGGAAGTTTGACTCGTGGTGTGAAGGACTGTGTGTGTTGTAGTGATGGATGAAGAGGGTGACATGGGAGGGTGATGGATGTGAGGGAGGGGTCGAGAGAGGGAGGAAATGAGGGAGTAAGGGAATGAGGGGGTGAGAGGGAGGGAGGGAGGTAAGGGAGTGACATGAGTAAAATACAAAAACAAATGACCTTTACACATTTCTCCTCTTCCTCCTCCTCTTCCTTTTCCTCCCACTCTTCCTCCTCCTCCTCTTCCTTTTCCTCCCCTTCCTCCTCCTCATCCGCCTCCTCTGACCTGTACCTTGAGAGAGGAGCTCCTTCAAGTGTGAGGTTTCAAAGTTAGGTCGAGGAAAGAAGGAAAACTGTAGCGAGTAAAAGTTATGGACTCGGGGATAAGGAGAAGTTCAGCAACACAACAGGTGAAGCAAGACGAGCTGGTGCACAGGTGGGGGGGGGGAGAAGAGGAGGAGGGAGAATACAGAGGGAGAAGGAGGGAGAATACTGGGTGTGGAAGGGGTGAAGTTGAGAGAAGAGGAGGGGGAGAAGGGAAGGAAAGAGGGGGCATTATGAGACCAGGAAGGGAAGTGAGGGAGAGAGAGAAGGTGGAAGAGAAGAAGGAGCTATAGGAGAGAGGAGAAAGGAAGAAGCAAGAGGAAATTTCATGAAAATATGGGGATGGAAGAAGAAGAGGAGGAGGAAATGGAGAGGATATGGAAAAGGGGAGAGAAGAAAGCGGAAGAAAACACGGAAGAGGAATATTTACGAGAATAAGAGAAGGAAAAAGGAGAGAAGGGGTCATGGGAATAAAGGAGGGAAGAAGGAAAGGAGGTGGAAGAGGAACGGTTAATCGAATATTTAGGCAGAAGAGACGACGTAGAGTGGGATACAAAGATCGCTTCCTGCCCCAAGGGTCGTTGGTTCGCGCCCAGGGTATCACTAGTCCAGGCAGCTGTGATTGGGTACCTGTCTCTTTAATTTGGGGAGTGAAGGCCGTCTAGTGCAGTGCTAATCATGCCTCCTCTTTGTGTCGGGAAGGTTTAGTATACAGTGTGTTGTGACCGCACTGCCTCTAACAGGCTCTCAGGCCTAAAGAATCAACTTTTACAAACAATAACATAAATTACAGTAAAACTCAACCTTAACTGTATTTGTTCACTCACCATCACTTAGGTCAACAAATTTTTTCAAAAAGGTTTTCCACTAGTTTTTGCGGTGCTCAATGGACGCTACTAGTTAATAAAAGCAAAATCTTGTACAGTTTTCTAAGTATTTTTCTATACATCAGGTGAAGTAAACTAGATAAGCGTATTCTCACATCATCACTTAATAGGAACATTCATCGTAGGAGCCTCTGCGAGCTTGGACTGGTTCAGAGATTACCACGTTATATATTTACCCAGTAAATACAGTTAAGGGAATGTATCGCTGTGTCGTGCTGTAATGAACCATTTAAGTGCGTTGTCACAACTCCAAATACTGGAGGATTGTTCGTGTGAATCCATGTATGTGTTGTAGCTTCTGGAACGAAATGTGTTGTAGCATCTTTGATAATGTCTTTGTCTCGTATCTTAAATGAATCAGTTAGAGTTGTTCTCACCTCTCAGGTCAGGAGAAGACTTCGTCACTAGGGCCCTTGAGGATCAGGTGTCAGATATATAACTCAGAGATAAATTTATAAGGCTCTTACGTAGATTTACTCGTAATCAGCCATTCTCGCTAACCCACCTACCCTGAGAGAGAGAGAGAGAGAGAGAGAGAGAGAGAATCAAAATAAAATCTCTCTCACGCCTTCTCTCTCTCTCTCTCTCTCTCTCTCTCTCTCTCTCTCTCTCTCTCTCTCTCTCTCTCTCTCTCTCTCTCTCTCCCCACCAGCCAGTGACTTGAGACACCAGTTAAACAGTATCATGAAAATAATTAAGAAAACCTGACCTTTCAACCCCCTGAGGAGAAGTGGTCATTAAACCATCTAATAATGAGGTGTAAGAGACGGACAGGTACTTCATTAAGGACTCATTACAACCAGGTGATAATAAGCTAACTCCCTTGTGTACTGAAGGCTTAGTATACAGTGTGTTGACTACCTACGAGTACTTAATACCTATAATACCTTCAAATGCTCGGTAATTTATAGCCTTCAGGTGACAATGTCTACTAATTAATATTACCAGGTATAATTAGTGTTACATAGTGTCAAATATTGTGAGGGTTAATGTCCTAATTGGAGTCTCATAGCTTAAATATTTAGCCTTCATGTGAGTCTGTGTTATTATTATTATTATTATTATTATTATTATTATTATTATTATTATTATTATTGTTGTTGTTGTTGTTTATTAATATTATACCATAAGTAGTTTGTGGTGCTATGAACGAATCGCGAGTCATTGCAGGAGATTAAATGGAAGTTGATCAGTTGAAGCAGTTTGATGGTGTCACTTAAGTACTGTACATTCACTACGTTGTGTACTGTATGTGTGTATGTCTGTGTGAGAGAGAGGGGGGAGAGAGAGAGAGAGAGGGGGAGAGAGAGAGAGAGTAAAAACAGGTGTCAAAAATACCCATCACAGTACACGAAAATAAATACGCAGAAAAACAACCAACTTCTGTACAAAACAATGTATTCCCCCAAACAACTCATAAATCCACACAAAAACATACATACAAACGAGCACAACTGCATACGGTTACATACAATTACTCATATCCACACACACACACACACACACATACATAACATCCCCTCAGTACTTATTTTTCAGTAATAAATGGGTTCACACTTTGAAAGTTGGTTCAGATGAAACATGTTATTTCACTCATATAATTTTACCTTCAAACTTTTTCCCATAATGAGTTGTAACGGTGCAGGTATAGTTTTATGACCCTCGTTATGTGTGTCTATAAAAAAGAGAGGGAGGGAAATGTTGTGTTTATTATTTTTGGGGGAAATGGAATTATGGAGGGAGAGAAAATTATTGTTTTTTCATATACGTCCTAAAATACTATGTTCATTTTTTATTTCTGTGTTGTTGAGTTTTTTTTATCTTTAGTTTTTTTTATTATTAATCCTGTATGAAGTAATTAATTGTTTTCTTATTATTGTTGACTTATTTATTCACTTGTAGTACAATATGGCATCACTAAAATTGTGACCAAGTCTCAGGTTGCTGATCTGACTTTCTGCCTCATTTACACACAACTGCAGGGTCTCAATTGTTTCTCTTACTATTGACAACACAACATACATACAGGGATATCGTTTCTCACTCTTGATTTATTTTTTTCGTTTTTGTATTTATTTATGGTTATTATTATTAATTTTAGTATATTATTTATATTTTTTATTATTTTGGTATTTATTGTTATGAATTATTATAATAATAGTAATAGTTATTATTAGTAGTAGTAGTAGTATTATATTTTCGCTTCAGACCCATACATCAGTCCTTGCCACACATGTAATGCCTTTCAATAGCCATCTTTTCAAATTTAAGCTACTGTCCCTTTTTATTGGGTCTTTTAGATTATTAAATGCTGTTTTTGTTTGACCTATTTGTGTTATGGTTTCTTTCACACAACTACCATCACAGCTAATGTTACTTCCCAAATTCATAAATTCTCTACTAATTTTTGTTTTCTGTTCCCTGTTACCAACTATAATTTTTATCTTATGGTTCATTTTCAATTTGGAAACAACCATTACTTTCGACTTTACAGCATTAACTCTTAACCCATATTTTTCGCCTTTCTCCACTGATGTGTTTTTGTAACACTTCCTCGCTATCAATCTTAATCTTTCCGTAGTTGTGTTTAGCGTCCAAGGCTTTGTTTTGCTCGGACATTACTCTCGGTAGCACACTGTCCGCAAGCACGAGAAGGCAATACGGCTGGACCTTCAGGTGACGATGATCCAACAGGAACGCCTTAAAATCATTAGTGCTGTTGGCAAGAGATGAAATTAATGAGAACGGATTGGCAATGAACTTTGGGGCGTAGAGGTCGCTCATACCTGACTCTGGATAAGAACCAACCCATCACCTGTGAAGTGAAGTTGTGTGTTTAGCGACTATCCACGTCCAACTTAACTGTATATACCCATCCCAGGTATTAAGAAGTGGTTCGCCCCGACACCACGACAAGGAAACACAAATCCGAGCACTAGATGGCGTTGTACCTGATAGGGGAGGGGGGTGAGACTGTATATAACAATCACATAACACGATGGGTCTAAAATAATTGCCCCTTTTTTTTTTAGATAAATTCAAACGCAAAATAAACACCGCTGTTGTTTTGTGTTTGTTTTTTTATGTTTATGAATGTTGATGTTTTTTTTTTTTCATGGGGTGATTTAATTACTTTAGCCACAGGGAAAATTGTAATGAGTTTGGTAGACTGTTGATACATCTATAAACACCATCTTTCTTTCTTTCTGTTTGCTTGTGTTTCTGGTTGCTTTTACTTGTTTGTTTGTTTGTTTGTGTATTTTTTGTTTCATATTCTCTTTGTTTTAGCCCGTGTTTGTCTGTCTGTGTGTCTGTCTGTCTGTCTGTTTTAGTCTTTATAATTTTTTTTTTACTTTTCCTTTCTTTCGATTTCTGTTTGTTATTTTGTTTATCTTTCTGCCTGTCTGTTTTTGTATGTTTATATGTGTTTGTTTATCTTTGTTTGTCCTAATATTCACAACTTAACGTTAATTATAGCCCTTAAGGTGTTTCCTATTGTTCAACTTCATCTAATAATTATTGGACAATGCCGTGGAAGTGTTGCCACCAAGCGAGGTTTGTTTATTTAATTTGTTTTTTGGGTGCTTATACAAACTTGGTAACACTGAAATGGTTTTGTTAAGTCATATGAAAGTTTACATTGAAAAAGTTAGGTGTTGTAAACTTATTCTAAGATAGAGAGAGAGAGATAGAGAGAGAGAGAGAGAGAGAGAGAGAGAGAGAGAGAATTATGTAGTTAGTTATCGTATCCTGCAACCATCGTCGTCACCTTTGGAAAGTCGTCGTCGCCACTTCCACCTTATTATCGTTCCCACTCGTCGTTCGTACCTGACTTAGGAGCCGTTGAGGAGTCATCTTTCAGGGACTTAGTGCCACTGAATTTATGATTTACAGATCTTGTAAAGGAGAGCAATTGAAAGGGAAGGTCGTAATACGTTGACAATTTTGCGGGAAAACTCTCATTGACGGCTGTATTAAACACACTACTCCAACATGATCTTTTGTGACAAACCCAAATAATTATTTTTTTCCCTCTTAGTTCCTTCACGAGGGATAAAAAGTTTATACCATTAATAATGTGGTTAATATGAAGAAGATCCTTTCTACTGAAGCCATTAATATCTTTATTATGTGTCCAGACTCTGGTCGTTACGCTGGATCACCTCGTAATAAGAGACTCAATAACATAACCAAAGATAAACACAAAAATAACCTCACCCATAAATCACACCGCAATAACACGAAAACAAATGACGATCAAATTTCTGTGTTATTTTGATGTTATTTTTGGGGGTGTAATTATTTTGTTTCCATTGACTAGATAAGAGAATTGTTTTAATGATCGATTATATTCTCTATTAATGATACCTGGAGTGCCTTTACGATCACTGAGTGGGCTGGGGATTGGGTAGGTGGGTTGTGGGGTTGGGTGGGTGGGTTGTGGGGTTGGGTGGGTTATGGGATAGATGGATGGACTGTGGGTTGGGTGGGTGGGTTGTGGGGTTAGGTGGGTGGGTTGTGGGGTTTGGTGGGTTGTGGGGTTGGGTGGGTTATGGGATAGATGGATGGACTGTGGGTTGGGTGGGTGGGTTGTGGGGTTAGGTGGGTGGGTTGTGGGGTTGGGTGGGTTGTGGGGTTGGGTGGGTTATGGGATAGATGGATGGACTGTGGGTTGGGTGGGTGGGTTGTGGGGTTGGGTTGGGTGGGTTGTGGGGTTGGGTGGGTGGGTTGTGGGGTTAGGTGGGTGGGTTGTAGGGTTGGGTGGGTGGGTTGTTGGGTCTATGGGTTGGGGGATTGGGTAGACGGGATGTGGATTGGGTGGATGGATAATGAATTGGATGTATGGATTATGGAATGGGTTCATATTTTTAGTAGTGTTTAATCAGCATCACACCTGGCACATGGTCTTTAAACCTCTCATTAACCAATTTTTCTTCACCCCTTATTTTTCCTTCCCTTGAACACACACGCACACACACACACACACACACACACACGAACCAAACGAAGAAAAACACTCGAACATTATTTCACTTTCAACCAGCCTAAAAGAAAGAAAAAAACGATGGTCGAGGGTCAACAGGTATGAAAAAAAGTCAACAGGTAATGGAAGAAGCGTGTTGTTTAATTACCTGTTGGAGGTACAGGTGAACCTTAATGCTTAATGCACGCCAACACTACCCTGGGGAGATACCATGGTGGGTGGCAGGGGAGGGGGGAGCTGGAAGTGGGGAGGTTATGGCTGAGGGAAGTAAGGGAAGTGGGGAGTTATGGTGGGGGAAGTAGAGGAAATTATGGTGGGGAGAAGAAAGTTATGGTGAGGAAGTTGGTCAAGCCAGAGAGAGTCGGTCTTTAGGAGGGGGGAGGGGGGGGGAGAGAGCTATTAGTTAAAATATATATAATGTATATGAGTAATATATGTTTCAATTGAAGTTATAATATTCTTGATAGTTATCGTTCACTAAATAATTTATATATTTCTAGCGTTTCCAATTTCATTTTTGTAATTGCTCGTGTAATTTTTTTTTTTTCACATTAAATGATTTCGATTTGGTGGACACTTGTGGTGGTTCAGAGAGAGGCCCTGGGCGGCTGGCGGTAATGGACTGTGTGGGCTGGACTTTAGACCAATAAAAATTAAAGAAAAACATTAATTGTAGTTTGGACTCCATTGTCGCTGCCATCTTCGTGAAGGAGGTGGAGGAGGAGAAGAAGGAGGAGAAGAAGGAGGAGAAGAAGAGGAGGAGAAGGAGGAGAAGAAAGAGGAGGAGAAGGAGGAGGAGAACAAAGGAAGGGTGTTGGTGGATGAAGAGGAGGAGGAGGAGGGAAGATGGCTGTGGTGGTGTCTAAGATGAACACTCAGTCACTCTCTATGACGCATCATGCTGAGGCTTCTGGCGATGGACGTTGGGGCAAGGTTTCCTCAGTGTCTTTGAGAGAGAGAGAGAGAGAGAGAGAGAGAGAGAGAGAGAGAGAGAGAGAGCAAATTTTATGTCTTTTTTAACTGCCTGCCTCCATGTAATCTGGGTTGAGAAAGAAAAAGAAAATGAAAATGATAAAATAATGTTGGTCTCTCTCTCTCTCTCTCTCTCTCTCTCTCTCTCTCTCTCTCTCTCGTATCACCTTTTTCACGGTTTTACCCTCCCATATTTTTTTTTATTTTTTTCAGTTTTGGGAAAGTTCCAACACCACTTTCTCTTCCGCCAAATTGACTTCTAATGTTTGGTGGAGTAACTTTCTTTTTCACACATTCTTTCCGCTTCTATCTGTAGACTTCTCTAATTGCTTTCTTTTTTTTTTCTTTTTCGGTATTTTTACTCTCTCTCTCTCTCTCTCTCTCTCTCTCTCTCTCTCTCTCTCTCTCTCTCTCTCTCTCTCTCTCTCTCTCTATCCTTGCAACTCCCCTCTTTGCCACTTCCCCTCTCCCTTCATCATCACCACCATCCCTCCCTCTCCTCCTACCATCACCACCTTCTATCCCCCTCTCCTCCTACCATCACCACCATCCCTCCCTCTCCTCCTACCATCACCACCATCCCTCCCTCTCCTCCTACCATCACCACCATCCCTCCCTCTACTCCTACCATCACCACCATCCCTCCCCTCACCAACACCTTCAAAGCTTTAACTGTGATCAACCGTCCGTATCACTTCTCGTCTCCTCCAAAAATCTCCTCTCGTCTCCCTGGCCATATTTCCTAGTATCTCTAACGTACGAGAGACACTTAGGTGATCCTCAAGAGTGTCTAGGTAGCGTGTGAGTAGCCGCAGGTAGGCAAGTTTTTGGGTTTCATCTCAGGGGGAGGCTTTTAGGATGTTGTCATGTGTTGGTCGTATGTTGTGGTTGTGGGGTTGAAAGGATCTGGCAACATTTCTACTTACCCTCCCTTCCTTCCTTCCTTCCTTCCTTCCTTCCTTCCTTCCTTCCTTCCTTCCTCCGTGATGTTTCTCCTCTCTTCCTTATACGACTTTACTAACTTATATTATGATGCACTTACCTTGTTGTTGTTGTTGTTAGATCCTCTCTCTCTCTCTCTCTCTCTCTCTCTCTCTCTCTCTCTCTCTCTCTCTCTCTCTCTCTCTCACACAGTATATTAACTCGTTCTCTCCTGATGTACAGTATATATTAATCATGTTGAAGCTTTATTATATTAAATAGTTTCTAATTCATGTTCCTTTACCTTTCATAACCTGAGGACTTTGTACAGGTATCAGGTAAGGGTTCACTGCCCTTGTCATAAAGTCAACATCAGTACGGAGGATCAATTTCGTCTGGCGTTCACCTCCACCTTAACAATGACGCGGTTATGGAATCTAGTCTAAACGATCGATCACCAGACTTCTTCCCTTAGTGGCGTTCATTGTTGGTAAGGACTTTCGTTCATTTTCATATTACGGGTTTGTAGATAGTTCGCCTGCCTTACGTCCACCAGCCTGCATTTAAAACACAACGATAATAAACAACAAACACCAATATGAATCACCAAAGTCAGTTTTATTTGTTTGGTTTATTCTTTCGCTTTGTTACTATTATTAACAGTTTATTGAGAGAACATGGCAGCCAGAGATCTGAACATTAACAATATTTCCTTTAATATGTCATGGAAGCCACACATCCTCAACATTGCTAAAGCTGCCTCCCGAAAGCTGGGAATGCTGTACAGATGCCGTAGCTACTTCACTCCTGAGCAGTTGCTTCAATTATGTAAGGGATTCATTCGTCTAACTTGAGTACTGCTCTCATATCTGGGGGTGGCTCTTCTTCTGTCCAACTGTTAGATAAGGTGGAATCGAAGGCATTTCGTCTTATTAACTGTCCTCCTCTAGTTGATAATCTCTCTTCCCTTTCTCTTCGCTGCAATGTTTCTTCACTCTCTCTCTTTTACAGGTGCTTTAACGGGCAATGTTCGGTAGATTTGGCATCCTGTGTACCGCCGGCAAGGCCGTGGGCTCATAACACACGTCTTGCCCGCGGTGCCCACCGTTTCTCTATGGCTGTCGGTCACACTAGAATATCCCGTTATAGCACATCCTTCTTTCCTCACACAGCCAAACTGTGGAATGTTCTGCCTTCTTCAAAAACCTGGTTTTCCGGCATCTTCGTGGTGTAGATTAATAAAATCTTTTATTTTCTATTCTTATTTTTTTTTTTTACTCTTATTTTTTCGCCCCCTTGGCCCCGTTGTGGGTCGATGACCTGTGCCCAGGTAGGTTCTTCCGCGTAAAAAAATATACAGTATATGTGGAGTGAATCACTTGATTGAAAAGTAATATACAAGTGAAATCAGTGGTACAAATGTAATTCATAAAATATAACAGGTATTCAACACAGTTACAGTACAAAAGTGAAATTGGCTGGGATTGAACACACTGGTTAACTACGAGTTGTTAATAATTTTTACAATGGATGGGACTGGGCTGTTCTTATAACGACCAGTACGTGCTCGTATGGGCTGGATGCGGTTATAGTGACGAACATTAATTTTCCGACGACAGATTTCGGGTTGGACCAGGAGACTGTGACAAGGATGTTGTAGAAACTTCTCCCTAAGCTGACAGATGAGGTCGTGGTGATGATCAGAGAAAGCTGTGAGGATCAACGCACTGGAGTACGAGGGGGGAGAGAATAACTTTACACACCCTCTTCTGCACTCTATCTGGGAGTCCTCGCTGTGTGGCTTAAGGAGGAAGGCCAGGCCGGGGAAACATAAATGAGCTTAGGAAGTATGAATGTTGAGAAGGCACTCAAGAGCTCAGGTGCGGGAACTCCGAGAGACTTGAAACGACGGAGGAAGTGGAGATGAAAGTTGGAGGACTTGACAACTGCACTGCCGTGTGCTTTCCAATTTAGTTTGTTATCTATAGTGACACCGGGGAACTTGGTGGAGCTCACAACCTGGGGTGTGTTGGGGCCCAGTGTGATGGAGGGCAGTGGGACAACGTCGGAGGAGAGATTGGTGTGCATGACCATGGTCTTGGTATGGTTGATGGTGATAAGGTTGGTGGTGGCCCAATTTTGGAGACCAGTATATTCTGGAAGGCACTGTAGTCGATAACAGAGTTGTTGACAGTCATTGGTGGCGTCGTCGACATATTTTCAGCGAACGGGAGTTTCTCGCTTGGCTGAGGGATGCATTGATGATGGAGCAGAGTGGTTTAGCTAGTTTCGGGGAGAACTCCTTGTAGAGCCTCATTGGTAAGTAAATGTTAGTGGTAGAGCACTTGATTCTGAGTTTGCCTAGTCGCCTCACAATTTCAAATTCTTGCACTAAGTCAGTGGGGAGGAGCCTGGTAGGTAAGCAGGGAAACAGATTGTGTCAAGCTGGGGGAGCGTCTGACATATACTGTAGTTGCGAAATGGTTCTGCTTCAGGTGCTGCAGCTTGGTTGGGTAATAAGACTTCTTTTCAGAGTGTATTTTGCATTTGACTTTGTAGGGAAGAATTTAATTTGAATTTTGCCGCGGACAGCAGCTAGTTTATTGTACACCGCATACTCATCGTGTTAGCGATAACGCAAAAAAGGATTACAGAGTAGAGGCCACAAGGGGTGTTTATCTGATTACAGTGGTCAAGATATTATGGTATTGAATGTTACAGAGTATTTACAGCACATTGTTTGTTTAAATCAATACATATAATTTTCATTAGGTACTAGATATGAAGTGTGAATGCAGCTTTAGCATATCAGCTATCTTACCATCAGAGATAAAGTGTTGTGCCATTGCAAATACAGTGTGCGTGGATCTATCCCTAAGAGGTTCTATTTTTTCACAGCCTGAAACGTAGTGTTGGAGTGTATGGCTATATTTCTGGCCACACACTTTACATTTAGTTTCTCCTCATCTACCTGTGGGCCATACTGCCAGAGGTACTTTTATCCTAATATTAGTCTCGCGGTTACAACATCTTGTAATCTAGTGATCTTGTTACTTGCTCCATCCACATGTTTTACTTGATAATCTCGTCATGATAAACAATGGATTAACTTGTCTACTTGCTTCAAATTCATCAAAAAGTTCTTTTCTGATTTTAGTTTTTATGGTTCTGTTTGACACTCCTAGATTATATTCAGCATTGTCTTTGTTGGACGCGAGTTTAGCTAAGGCATCAACCCTATCATGTTTACTAATGCCTGTGTGAGACGGGATCCACAGCAACTCGATCCTGATACCCCTGTCAACAAAACACTTTTGCTTGTGTCTTCAGAGACAAGCGGGTGACAATCTGAGTTTAGGGCATCAAGAGCAAGTAGTGAGGATAAGGAGTCAGTGGCAGTGCTTTCAACAAGTTTCAAGGCTGTGAGTATAGCAAGTAGTTCAGTTTGTAGAGTGGATGCCCAGTTACTAATTCTAGCTCCTTCCTCAAGTCTAGAACATTACCGTTAGGCTGAGTCACAATGATAGCACTTCCAGCCTTCCTACAGATAGTGTTAAGTGTTAAGAGAGCCGTCAGTGTAGATGGTCTGTAAGAAGTTATTTTCAGTCCGTAGGTTATGTACTGTATGTGTTCAAGAGCTCTCACTATGGTGGTGTGTTGGAAATAATGATTGTGTGTAGTCAGTCGTTTAGGCGGGTACGAAGGTACGGCACCAGGGCTTCCGCTACCACCAGCTCAAGGTAAGAACGATTAATACTACTGTTGTGTTCTTGACGTAATGCTTAAGATCATTGGTTCTGCCTTAATTGCTCCGGTAAGATTAGTGTGAATTAATCATTTAGGTGTGTGTGGGGGGAGGGAGGGGGGGACGGCAGGTAATCTCAACTAGATTTTTCCTTTTCTTTTTCCAGGTAAGTGTGAATTAAAACAGCTCCTTGAGGGACAATTAACACACCATATCTCAGGTACGTCCAAGTTATCTTATTTATTGATTATCGTTTTATTCATCAACTAAGTCTAGAGTCCTTCTCGTCCTACAACAGTTTTAAAGGAATATTATGCTTTTCCCCTCCATCTTTGAGGACGTTGGTGTCCTTCCCTTTTCAATGCGTTGCCCCCACTCGTTCACGCGGACCCACTCCTTATACTCACACCGTCTCTGTGGTCCCGTCTCTGTCTATATGAAAGTTTCCCCTTCCCTTCCCTCACGCCGTCTATTTCCCCCTTCCACCTTCTTCCCGTCAGAGCTTCACCTCTTCCATTCATGTGGGTACAGTGATCACACTCACCTGTTATAGAGGCATCCGTGTCTCTCCTGGAAAGTTTTTGCTACACTGAGACAAATGACCCTCATCATGCTGTCATGGTTTCATTATCCTGCTTTACAGGTTATTAGCTAATCTGCTTCGTGTTTTGGGGGCGTCGTGTCCTCTCTATCAGTTGTTGATTTATCAAGCAGATCCCAGCTTTAATTGGAAACAACCTAACCTAACCATTTGGATTGAAATAAGTACTATTTCCTATGGATCCCAATTTTGATGGACTCCACCCATAATGCTCAGGACAG
>CAUDMG010000149.1:2580000-2605000 GCA_958450375.1 Homarus gammarus
TACTTCCAGCTCAGGTAGAGTGGCACTCACCTGGTACCCCGGTGATAATTAGTGCCTCCGAGTGCCACTTTCACGAATTTCCGGTACAGGTGAAGGGAGAGTAGAAAGGAAAAAAAGGGAGGGAGGGAGGGAGGGAAGGGGGGATGGAAAGATGGAGGGAAAGGGAAGGGAGGGAGGGAGGTGAGTAGAAAATTAAAGATGTAATGAAGAAGTAAGAAAGTAGGAGAGAAAAAAGAGAAAGAGAGATTGAGCAAAAAATCGGATTATGTTGACTAAAAGAGAAAGAGAGAAAGAGAGAGGAAGATGAAGAAGAGAAACAATAAGAGTGTAAGCTTAAAGACGAGAGAAAGAAGGAAGACAGATAAATCGAAAGATAGATAGATAGACAATGAAATAAAAGAGAGAAAGAGATGAGAGAGAGAGAGAGAGAGAGAGAGAGAGAGAGAGAGAGAGGTTATGATATAGGTAAACAGACAAAAATATACACGTAAAGACAAACAGACAAAACAGACAGACAGACAGACAGACAGACAGACAGACACATCACATTCACCAGGTCCTATCTTGACCCTCTGTACAGAACACCACAACCCTTCATCATTGTTCTGTGGACATGTTGTTTGACTTCGCAATTTTGCTGGATATTAAGGAACTGCCCCCGTGGTCTGTGTATCCTAACCTAACCTAAGCAAACCCAAGTGATAGTGAGCGTGATAGTGGGCGTGAAAGTGGGCGTGATTGTGGGCGTAATACGATTATTTCCTAACAGAGGATATATGAAGGGGAGGGATGAACGGATGTTATTCCCGGATGCTCGAGGATAAATCGTGTTTTCGACTTTCACACACACACACACACACACACACTCACTGGATATATATATTTGAACTCATGTTTTTTTTGTCAATAACACGATCAAAGGGTAATTGTAGCTGGTGAAGCGACACCCAAATATTTTACATTTAGGTTCATAACAACGGGTTAGATTAAATATTATGAGTGTCTGTACCCGAGGCAGTATTGTTGTTGTTGGTAATGTTATTGTTTATGATATTGTTGTTGTTCTTAGTAGTGTAATTATTTGTTTATGGTGTTATTATTATTGTTATTTTTGCGGTGTTATTACTGTTCTTATTATCGTCGTTACTTTTGTTATTGTTATTATTATTATTTCTGTTGTTATTATCGTCGTTACTTTTGTTATTATTATTATTATTATTATTATCTAGGTTAGGTTAGGTTAGGTTAGGTTAATTTTACCTAAGCTAGGGGAGCTATATCCTTCACGTGATCCCAAGCTTCTTCAGGAAGTTAGAGGCAGCAAAGATGTGTGTGAATGGTGGTTCCTCCAGCATATTATCTCCAGGGAGCGGCGGTGAGGGTGGGGGGGGGTCAAAGGTCGTGGAAAGTCTGGGGAAGAAATGAGAATTAATTTACTGAAATGATTAGGTGATCCAGTATATAGATTCTCTGGGGAAATTACCATTCTGTTTGTTGTAAAGAAGATGATTGGTGAGAGGAACTGGTTAGTGGGTTCAAATACTTATCTCTAGTTAATAAATGTACGAATTACTTGACGTTATGCAAGTCATCATCATCATCATCATTATTATTATTATTATTATTATTATTATTATTATTATTATTATTATACTTGCTTTCCTGCTTGTGTTATGTAAGATAAGATTAAATATCGGTCACATTGATTCACTACATCTGTCATTCTGGTTTCACCGGCTTCCAACCCATGACCATTAAAATGTGGCCGAGTGAACACAGCACTTGCCTCATGTCATAAGAATCGTTGGTTCGATCCCGAGGGCACCCATGATCCACCTAAGTACGAACGAGTACCTTGGGAAGTAAAGGCGGTCTAGTGCAGTGGTGGCTATAGTGTCTCCCTGTGTAGTGCAGATATACTGTGTGCTGTGTCCCCACGACCCCTGATGAGACATGTGAGGCCCACACTCACGTCAACCACGGAACATTGACGCGTTGATGGAGAGCATGTAAAGTGTGCGTTTGTGTGTGAGGCGTGCGTCAACCTTCACTATCTCCCGCACACACACACACACACACACACACTAGAAAGAGTAAGGAGAAAAAAAAAGACAAAGAAAATGAAGAGCGGAAGAGAGAGAGAGAGAGAGAGAGAGAGAGAGAGAGAGAGAGAGAGAGAGAGAGAGAGAGCACCCAATAAACGAAAAAGAACAAATTAATAATATTTCACCACACGCAAAATTTAGGTCAAAAACATCGAACCATCATCGTGTGTTGCCAGAAAAGGAAACAAAAAAATATCCCCAAATAATTTATAGGTAATTAAGATGTTAATGAAGCAAAAAAAAAAAAAAATAATAATACGTAGAATTTTGTTAGGGATTCATAAATTAATTAAAGACGCCCTTGATCTGTAATTTGTGCTCGCTAGATGTTATTTAGGACGAATATATTATGTAGTTACCGTGGCTGAGGAAACCAGAAAAATACGAGAGGGGTGGGGAGGGGGTGGTAGGGGGGGGGGGGGGGGGAGGGGGGTGGTAGGGGGGGGGGGGGGAGGGGGTGGTAGGGGGGGGGGGGGGAGGGGGTGAGGGAGAGAGTATAGGGGAGTGAGGAAGGGAAGGGTGGAGGGGAGAGAGGGTGGAGGGGAGAGAGGAGAGAGGGTGGGGGAGAGAAGGGGTGGTAGTCAAGAGTAAATGGATAAACATTATTTTTATGGTGTGTGTGTGTGTGTGTGTGTGTGTGTGTGTGTGTTTGGAATTATAAATAGGAAATGAAAAGAAATTAATTGCAAGAGAGGGAATATTAATTTATTCATAAGGGGATTGTCTGTCTATCTGTCTGTCTGTTCACTGTCTGTCTGTCTGTCTGTCTGTAATCGATGTTCTAATCCATAATCATCCGGAGTCTAATCTTCTTTCTGTTCTTATAAACCATAACTAATCACCACAATTTACACACCTCTCTCTCTCTCTCTCTCTCTCTCTCTCTCTCTCTCTCTCTCTCTCTCTCTCTCTCTCTCATCCTCCTAACCCTTTCATTCCTTCTTATTCCTTCCTCTCCCCCTCATCTCCTCTTTTCTTCTTACCCTCCCGTCCCATCTCCCTCCCATCCCAACCCTCTCTTTCCATTCCCTCTTACTCCTCTTCTATCCTTCCTCATCTTACATTTCCTCCCTTACCCCTCCCCTCTTCCCTATCCACTTTCCCCATCTCCTATTCTGATTCCCATTCTCTCCTATTTCCTCTTCTCCTCCCCCTTCACCCTCTCTTCTATTCCTTTTTCACTTCCCAGAATTCCCACAGTTCCTTTCACTTTCTCTTCCCCGTCCATCATCTTTATCACCCCTTCCCTAAACATTCCTTTACTCTATCCCCTCCCTCCATCCCTTCCTCTTTATCTCTTCTTGATCTCCCTCATCCCCCTTTTCCCTATTCCCTCCTCCCAATTCCTTCTTCTTAACTCACCCTCCTCCTTTCCCCTACCCCACCTCCCCATTTCTTCTTCTGTATCCCTCCTTCCTTCCCTCCCTCCCCCCCTCCCTCCCTCCCTCTTTCCCCTATCACCCCTATCCGTGTCAGGGTCAGGTAAGGGCCCTGAGGGAGATAAGGGAAGCAAGACATCTCCTCCAGAAGGTTCACCTGTAGAGTACCTGTCCACGCCTTCAGTAGACCTCACCTGTTGGCTACACAATTAACCTGGCCCTCTGCGCCTTACACCTGAATTCTCTCAAAGTCTTACGTTATAATGACCATCTGACTGACTTACACACCAATTTACTGGCTGACTGACTGACTTGACTGACTGACTGACTTGACAGACTGACTCGATTGACTGACTTGATTGACTGACTGATTTACTGCCTGACTATCTGGGTATTTGACTGACTGACTGACTGACTGACTTGTTGATCAACGTGACTGACTGACTACTTAGAAAACGAGAGATATGATTTTAGGACAAGGAAAAAAGTATATGAAAAAATACCACAATTTTTTCTATGTGAAACAAAAATTGAAAAATACATTTTTATTTTTATTTTTTTTCTGAAATAGGTTTGCAAAGCCTGTATTACAGACATGTTAAATATTTACATGACAATTTCTCCACTGTCTTGATATACATTGATCTCTGTCTGTTTGTTTGTCTGTTTGTCTTTCTCTGTATTTGTCTGTCTGTCTGTCTGTTGCAAGCTTTCTCCCATCACAACACTGGGTGGAACAATACTAACTCTCTTTATTCGCAGCCATTTACACTAACTACTGCAACAAGTGTAATATACTATGGTTTCCCCTTCCTACACACACACACACACACACACACACACACACACACACACACACACACCTAGCTGTGACATTATGATATAGTGAGGTGGCAGATTTTAGATTTGCCCCACGAGGGGGCTAGTTTGTTGGGAACCCCCTTGCATCCTGTGCAAGGTGAGGCTCAAAAGTGGTTCTAGCATCCAACAGGGAAGCATGTGGAGTTCATGCTTACCTTCCTGACTCAAGCATTAAGGACGCAACTACCTGAAGGGCCATGGGTTTTGCCAGCAAGTTACACATAGTGACAGGAGGATGAGTGTGTGGGGGAAGAACTCCCGGTACAATTCATCTGTTTATGGCAAAGCGTGGCAGGTCCCTAATAATGTCAAGTGCCAGGCCTGTCTCTAGGAGGAGGGATATCTGGTCAGGGAGGACTAGGTGTTGGTAACGGCTGTAAGGGGAGGTCATAGGGCAAGTGAGGATGTAGTGAGAGACTTTACAAATAGTGCGTCCAGTCTCAAGGTCTTCAATGTACTCCCAGGAGTACCTGTACAGTACACTAGGCGCAGTCTCGTGTACACAATCTGCTGGGCCCGAGTAGGAGGTTGCTACTCCTTGTAGTGGCGGCTGTCGTCATCGGTTACTGCGTCAGGTGTGTCCAGTGTTCGTCGAATGCCTCTCGTTGCGCGGCGTGTATGCGAGATTTGAGATGGTTGAGGTATCAGTGCCTTATTCTTGTGTCACAGGCAGCTCTTCCTGTGTGTGACGGAATCCAGATAAACTTGACACGAATGTCGTCAGTTTGCTCTAGCCCGGCGGCAGAGGAGGAGAGAGAGGGGGTATCTAAGCCTCGCTAACGCAGAAGTGCTGTCACTGAAGATAGGAGGTTCAGGCGTTCAGTGAGGGCAAAGGCCGCGTCCTCATGAAGTGTCTGTGAAGGCGGCCCAATCATGTACCCTAATATTTCTGTGGGCCTGGCACTCAGGGGTCCACAGCAGCGCCAGTCTACTCGAGGCAGCTAAGTTTGAATATTTATCTTAGTTGGGTGGATTTACGACCAGGGAAGGTGTGGACGACCACGACAACACTAGGAGAAGTCCGCATACACACACACACACACACACACACACACACACACACAGAATTAACTTAGATATAACTCTATCATAATTCCTCCCCTACCACCACTACCACCCACCACAGCTAGCATTTAGTCTGAAGCCCTCAAGAGAGCTTATACCTGAGTTCACACACACACACACACACACACACACACACACACCCCAGCACCACCATGGCAACCCAGACACCAATACTTACCTCAACATCCCCCAGATTAATTGGAACCCCATTGAAAACATCGGCTCTAATACTGTTACGCTCCGCTGAGTTTAACGACGGTGTGGTTGAAATACAGGTGCTAGTAATTAGTATTCAGGTGTAAAGAGATTTGTACCCTGAGTATTCATTAACGAGCGTTCCAATGTTTTTCTTCTTTTACTGAATGGTGAACTGTACCAGTCTACTCGTTGTTTTATTATGGAGAGTGTTGTTGTTATTATTATTATTAGTAGTAGTAGTAGTAGTAGTAGGAGTAGTAGAAGTAGTAGTATTATATCAGAATTATAGAATATCTCTTATCTACTATTTAGCTCCTCCCCAGCCCCCGTCATGAGAGCTGGGCAACATACGCGTCAGCACCGTTACATAACACCCAAACTTTTCCATGTTCCAAAGTTTGACAATTATTCTAAACTGTTTCCCAGGGAGTAAATCCGGCTTGTTTTAAAAAAAGTTAGGCAGGCGAAGGTTCTTTTATCTCTATATAGTTACATATTTATCATAATTTTTCTTTCACTGTTATTTAATTTATTTAGAGTGGTTGCAACAGGACGTAGGCCGGTATAAATGTCTCTTATTATTAAAGTGAATGTTTTATGACATTCCTGTAAAATGCCGGATTTCGCATGTCCCTTTTAAATCTGAATTCTTATTGCACAATATGTAGTTTTATATATTGCTAAATAACGATGATATTTTGTATTTTCTCAACATTTATACTGGTCTGTATATAGCGATCATTATAGTACTGTACACGCTAACTAAACCTAATGAACCGAACCTAAACTATGTCAGGTGTAGTTGTGGTTATGCCATTGTTATAAACGACGGCCTAATGAAACCAAGCTAAGTTTTTCAATATTCGAGTTAATTGCCATAATTTCAGCAGAATTTCACAAGAACTTTTTATCATTTTAATGAACGTATATGTGGCTTAGCCTGAGGAGCGTGAGCCTTGTGTGTGTCAGTATTATCAGAGTTAATGTTAAGGTCAGCTCTATCTGTGCTCGGAAGACTGTTGGGACGACAACTCAGTCACCTCAGGGAAAAATGTCTTTTCAGTTCGTCTCGGAGAGTTAGAGTTACAGTCGTTTACTACACTCGGGTCTGCTGGGGTTTTTCAGATATAATTCAGAGAAGAAATTGAAGAAACGTTGTATACTTTTAAACATTAATTGCTCGATGTGTAATGTTAAACATCTATTGCTGTGTCACAAGATGCTGGGATGAACAAACAGAGACTAAGAGTTGGTAAAATTAAATGTTTTTTAACCAGTTGGCTCATGTGGAACAGCAGTTGCCAAAAATTCCACACTCTGCAGTTATCTGATACAGTGTCTTAGGGCTGTAAATAAACTTGAAATTCCATCTGCGAGACGTGAACAAATGAATAAATTACCCAAAATATGTAAGCCTCTTTGGGATTGTAAGAAGATTAGTGTGACTAATAAACAAATCGCTTCCTGAGTCACTGTGGTGAAGTGTGAGAGGCGGCCATCTTGTCCCGGAGAAAAACAAAGAGAAACAACAGGTTGGGGCAATACAATGCTGGAGATGGTCGACCTTTGGATCACTTCTGGGGAGCTGCACGATGAGGGGGAACAATATGTAATTAACCATACCTTGGCAAGTCGAGGAGTAGCCATACCTGCTTTTTACCACACCCACTCAGTCAATTTATGGGACCTTCAACAAACTAAAATGGCTGGAAGTAGGAGAAATAAAATCGGGAACAGGGGCTACTGAAGTGGTCAAGGGGACGGGGGCTACTGAAAGGGTCAAGGGTGTGGAGAAGCCGTGGACGGGGGCTACTGAAGGGGTCAAGGGTGTGGAGGAGCCGTGGGCGGGGGCTACTGAATGGGTTAAGGGTGTGGAGGAGCCTTGGACTGGGGCTACTGAAGGGGTCATGGGTGTGGAGGAGCCGTGGGCGGGGGCTACTGAATGGGTTGAGGGTGTGGAGGAGCCGTGGACCGGGCTACTGAAGGGGTTAAGGCCAGAGCAGGGTGGTGGCCCGAGGCTGTTATACCTCTGGCAGCCAATTTCAACCATCATCTGTGGTAGATAAGAAAATACACTTTGTATTAAGGGAAAATAATCTAATGTCCTCTTTTAAACTTCTATAAACGTCAAGTGAACGGACAAAGGTGGATCCTCGTTCCAGACGCACCGCACCACTCGACCAGCACCACATGTTCGTAAATGTTGTCTCAATAACATAGACATGCTCAGTGTGTCCTCATGAGCTAGACACTGACCCCATGTTGTTACCCTGATCTCCTTGCTGTAACGTTGATATTTGTCTTAATCTTCTGTAACTGGAGGTCTCTAACAGATGCTATGTTTCTGCCATCAATACATCCCCCACCCTCTTGTGATCCGTCGTGTAGAAAGCCCTGGAGCTCACCGGTATGGTAGTGGGAAGGGTGCAGGATTTCTTTTAGCCGCGACTGTACAGACAGACTAACTTATTCACACCTGCGTGAGTACAGCAGTGTGAGGCAATACACCTGGCTGAACACATTGTTATTCACACCTGCGTGAGGGACATTCAAGCACATTTATGTGTTTAGTTCTATAAGTGGGAATTGACGTACTTCATGAAGGCAAAAATGTGGATACAATAAATTATCTGTTGTATTTGACAAAATTCAAACTTAGTCATCAGACACACACACACACACACACACACACACACACACACACACACACATTAGGTAAAATCATTAGAAAGGTTAATAAACCATAAATATGTTATATGGATCATAAATATAACTTCCAGAATCACTCTCATATACTTCCTCACCGCGGCCTGACGAATTAACACAACTGTAACGTTCTGTCAGGGCTCAGGTCGAGGCTCATCTGTACTGATAATCTATAAGTGTGTGCTGTGGTGTGGTGTGCTGTGCTGTAGTGTGCTGTGGTGTGTACTAAAAATGGCGGGCATCCGCCTTTTGAATTTTGCCACAAATAGCGTCTAGTTTGTTGTGCACCCAATACTCATCCGGTGAGCAGTGGTACAAATGGATTAAAGATAAAGAGAAGAGGTCACAAACGGTGTGTCTGACAGACCCAGGGGTCAGGATATTATGGCATTGAATGTTAAAAGAAGTATTTCCAATACATTATTTGTTTAGTTCTGTACAGTCATGGTCAAAAGTAATCATGCACACCACCACCTAACCCCTGCGTCTGGCCGGGTCCTTTCTGCACGGTAAGTCACGTGGGGTGGAGAGGGGGAATGGTTTACTTGTGGGAGGGGTGTGGGAGGGTAGTCTGTTCCTCATCAGAGAGGAAGGGGATTGAAGAAAGTAGGGTAATCCCTGAAGGAAGGAGGGGAAGGATGGGCGTAAGTTTTATCACTATATTGTCTTAGGTTTACAGCCTGAAAGAGCAATAGATGAGGACCCTTATTATATGATTATTATAAGGCGTCATTCATTTCGTTATTTATCTTTTTTTCAAGTATTAAGGATAATTCTCAGACCACATACACTCTCACTATATACAGTATGTGGCCCTTGACTTGCACCCCCCTACCTTACCCGGGTCCGCCACCCCTAGCTCTCCCCCCATCAATACATCCCCCACCCTCTTGTGACCCGTCGTGTAGAAAGCCCTGGACATCACCGGTATGGTAGTGGGAAGGGTGCAGGATTTCTTTTAGCCGCGACTGTACATACTCTCTGACTTATTCACACCAGAGTGAGTACAGCAGTGTGAGGCAATACACCTGGCTGCACACTTTGTTAATCACACCTGCGTGAGTACAACAGTGTGTGATAACACACCTGGCCGCACACTTTGTTAATCGCACCAGCGTGAGTACAACAGTGTGAGATAATACACCTGGCCGCACACTTTGTTAATCGCACCAGCGTGAGTACAACAGTGTGAGATAATACACCTGGCCGCACACTTTGTTATTCACACCTGCGTGAGTACAACAGTGTGTGATAATGCACCTGGCCGCACACTTTGTTATTCACACCTGCGTGAGTACAACAGTGTGTGATAATACACCTGGCCGCACACTTTGTTATTCACACCTGCGTGAGTACAACAGTGTGAGACAATACACCTGGCCACACACATTGTTATACACACCTGCGTGAGGGACATTCAAGCACATTTATGTGTTTAGTTCTATAAGTGGGAATTGATGTACTTAATGAAGGCAAAAATGTGGATACAATAAATTAACTGTTGTATTTGACAAAATTAAAAATTCAAACTTAGCCATCACACACACACCCACACACACACACACACACACACACACACACACATATAATAATAAATAATGGAAGCCTCTCGAATCGAGGATGGCCGGCCCTAGGGCCACTTAGGCGTGAATTTGTTTAAGGTGTACAAGCTGTCGGCAAAACAACAACCACACCCTGATTTAACGAGTTGCATGACCCAGTGTCAAGGAATAGTCCAAGAAGGCCGGACAACTCGCCAACTGCACAGGCGAACCATTACTCAGGATCACGATACGCAAAGCGATTAATATCACACACACACACATTAGGTAAAATCATTAGAAAAGTTAATAAACCATAAATATGTTATATGGATCATAAATATAACTTCCAGAATCACTCTCATATACTTCCTCACCGCGGCCTGACGAATTAACACAACCGTAACGTTCTGTCAGGGCTCAGGTCGAGGCTCATCTGTACTGATAATCTATAAGTGTGTGCTGTGGTGTGGTGTGCTGTCCTGTGGTGTGCTGTGTACTAAAAATGGCGGGCATCCGCCTTTTGAATTTTGCCACATATAGCGTCTACTTTGTTGTGCACCCAATACTCATCCGGTGAGCAGTAGTACAAATGGATTAAAGATAAAGAGAAGAGGTCACAAACGGTGTGTCTGACAGACCCAGGGGTCAGGATATTATGGCATTGAATGTTAAAAGAAGTATTTCCAATACATTATTTGTTTAGTTCGGTACAGTCATGGTCAAAAGTAATCCTGCACACCACCACCTAACCCCTGCGTCTGGCCGGGTCCTTTCTGCACGGCAAGTCACGTGGGTGGAAAGGGGGAATGGTTTACTTGTGGGAGGGGTGTGGGAGGGTATTGTGTTCCTCATCAGAGAGGGAGGGGATTGAAGAAAGTAGGGTAATCCCTGAAGGAAGGAGGGGAAGGATAGGCGTAAGTTTTATCACTATATTGTCTTAGGTTTACAGCCTGAAAGAGCAATAGATGAGGACCCTTATTATATGATTATTATAAGACGTCATTCATTTCATTATTTATCTTTTTTTCAAGTCTTAAGGATAATTCTCAGACCACATACACTCTCACTATATACAGTATGTGGCCCTTGACTTGCACCCTCCTACCTTACCCGGGTCCGCCACCCCTAGCTCTCCCCCCATCAATACATCCCCCACCCTCTTGTGACCCGTCGTGTAGAAAGCCCTGGACATCACCGGTATGGTAGTGGGAAGGGTGCAGGATTTCTTTTAGCCGTGACTGTACATACTCTCTGACTTATTCACAGCAGAGTGAGTACAGCAGTGTGAGACAATACACCTGGCTGCACACTTTGTTAATCGCACCAGCGTGAGTACAACAGTGTGAGATAATACACCTGGCCGCACACTTTGTTATTCACACCTGCGTGAGTAAAGCAGTGTGAGGCAATACACCTGGCCGCACACTTTGTTAATCGCACCAGCGTGAGTACAACAGTGTGAGATAATACACCTGGCCGCACACTTTGTTATTCACACCTGCGTGAGTAAAGCAGTGTGAGGCAATACACCTGGCTGCACACTTTGTTAATCGCACCAGCGTGAGTACAACAATGTGTGATGATGCACCTGGCCGCACACTTTGTTATTCACACCTGCGTGAGTAAAGCAGTGTGAGGCAATACACCTGGCTGCACACATTGTTATTCACACCTGCGTGAGGGACATTCAAGCACATTTATGTGTTTCGTTCTATAAGTGGGAATTGATGTACTTAATGAAGGCAAAAATGTGGATACAATAAATTATCAGTTGTATTTGACAAAATTAAATTTCAAACTTAGCCATCACACACACACACACACACACACACACACACAAGGTTTGGCAGTGGACTACTGCACCATCCTTTTCATCGCCACCTCCTGCCACCGGCAGTCCCCGGCCCACCTCGCGCAGTCCGCCACTACAACAAAATTCAGCCCATAAGAGCCCGCACCGATAGATATAAGAATAGCACCATCCCATCTATTGTTAAAATAATAAACAACTCCAGATTTATGTGGTGTACAGCCCTGTAAATGTATTCAACGTATATCACTATGTCTATATCAAATTTAAGTTTGTATATTTTCAGCCACCGGCTGCAACTCTATTAATAAACCGTTTATTATTATTATTGCACACACACACACACACACACACACACACACACACACACACACACACACACTCGCACATATATAATAATAAATAATGGAAGCCCCTCGAATCGAGGATGGCCGGCCCTAGGGCCACTTAGGCGTGAATTTGTTTAAGGTGTACAAGCTGTCGGCAAAACAACAACCACACCCTGATTTAACGAGTTGCATGACCCAGTGTCAAGGAATAGTTCAAGAAGGCCGGACAACTCGCCAACTGCACAGGCGAACCATTACTCAGGATTACGATACGCAAATCGATTAATATCACACACACACACACACACACACACACAAACACATTAGGTAAAATCATTAGAAAGGTTAATAAACCATAAATATGTTATATGGATCATAAATATAACTTCCAGAATCACTCTCATATACTTCCTCACCGCGGCCTGACGAATTAACACAACCGTAACGTTCTGTCAGGGCTCAGGTCGAGGCTCATCTGTACTGATATAATCTATAAGTGTGTGCTGTGGTGTGGTGTGCTGTGCTGTAGTGTGCTGTGGTGTGTACTAAAAATGGCGGGCATCCGCCTTTTGAATTTTGCCACAAATAGCGTCTAGTTTGTTGTGCACCCAATACTCATCCTGTGAGCAGTAGTACAAATGGATTAAAGATAAAGAGAAGAGGTCACAAACGGTGTGTCTGACAGACCCAGGGGTCAGGATATTATGGCATTGAATGTTAAAAGAAGTATTTCCAATACATTATTTGTTTAGTTCTGTACAGTCATGGTCAAAAGTAATCATGCACACCACCACCTAACCCCTGCGTCTGGCCGGGTCCTTTCTGCACGGCAAGTCACGTGGGTGGAAAGGGGGAATGGTTTACTTGTGGGAGGGGTGTGGGAGGGTATTGTGTTCCTCATCAGAGAGGGAGGGGATTGAAGAAAGTAGGGTAATCCCTGAAGGAAGGAGGGGAAGGATAGGCGTAAGTTTTATCACTATATTGTCTTAGGTTTACAGCCTGAAAGAGCAATAGATGAGGACCCTTATTATATGATTATTATAAGACGTCATTCATTTCATTATTTATCTTTTTTTCAAGTCTTAAGGATAATTCTCAGACCACATACACTCTCACTATATACAGTATGTGGCCCTTGACTTGCACCCTCCTACCTTACCCGGGTCCGCCACCCCTAGCTCTCCCCCCATCAATACATCCCCCACCCTCTTGTGACCCGTCGTGTAGAAAGCCCTGGACATCACCGGTATGGTAGTGGGAAGGGTGCAGGATTTCTTTTAGCCGTGACTGTACATACTCTCTGACTTATTCACAGCAGAGTGAGTACAGCAGTGTGAGACAATACACCTGGCTGCACACATTGTTAATCGCACCAGCGTGAGTACAACAGTGTGAGATAATACACCTGGCCGCACACTTTGTTATTCACACCTGCGTGAGTAAAGCAGTGTGAGGCAATACACCTGGCCGCACACTTTGTTAATCGCACCAGCGTGAGTACAACAGTGTGAGATAATACACCTGGCCGCACACTTTGTTATTCACACCTGCGTGAGTAAAGCAGTGTGAGGCAATACACCTGGCTGCACACTTTGTTAATCGCACCAGCGTGAGTACAACAATGTGTGATGATGCACCTGGCCGCACACTTTGTTATTCACACCTGCGTGAGTAAAGCAGTGTGAGGCAATACACCTGGCTGCACACATTGTTATTCACACCTGCGTGAGGGACATTCAAGCACATTTATGTGTTTCGTTCTATAAGTGGGAATTGATGTACTTAATGAAGGCAAAAATGTGGATACAATAAATTATCAGTTGTATTTGACAAAATTAAATTTCAAACTTAGCCATCACACACACACACACACACACACACACACACAAGGTTTGGCAGTGGACTACTGCACCATCCTTTTCATCGCCACCTCCTGCCACCGGCAGTCCCCGGCCCACCTCGCGCAGTCCGCCACTACAACAAAATTCAGCCCATAAGAGCCCGCACCGATAGATATAAGAATAGCACCATCCCATCTATTGTTAAAATAATAAACAACTCCAGATTTATGTGGTGTACAGCCCTGTAAATGTATTCAACGTATATCACTATGTCTATATCAAATTTATGTTTGTATATTTTCAGCCACCGGCTGCAACTCTATTAATAAACCGTTTATTATTATTATTGCACACACACACACACACACACACACACACACACACACACTCGCACATATATAATAATAAATAATGGAAGCCCCTCGAATCGAGGATGGCCGGCCCTAGGGCCACTTAGGCGTGAATTTGTTTAAGGTGTACAAGCTGTCGGCAAAACAACAACCACACCCTGATTTAACGAGTTGCATGACCCAGTGTCAAGGAATAGTCCAAGAAGGCCGGACAACTCGCCAACTGCACAGGCGAACCATTACTCAGGATTACGATACGCAAATCGATTAATATCACACACACACACACACACACACACAAACACATTAGGTAAAATCATTAGAAAGGTTAATAAACCATAAATATGTTATATGGATCATAAATATAACTTCCAGAATCACTCTCATATACTTCCTCACCGCGGCCTGACGAATTAACACAACCGTAACGTTCTGTCAGGGCTCAGGTCGAGGCTCATCTGTACTGATAATCTATAAGTGTGTGCTGTGGTGTG
This sequence comes from Homarus gammarus, assembly GCA_958450375.1. Lineage (NCBI taxonomy): Eukaryota > Metazoa > Arthropoda > Malacostraca > Decapoda > Nephropidae > Homarus > Homarus gammarus. Next base: position 2,594,683 of record CAUDMG010000149.1, read on the forward strand.
GTGTGCTGTGCTGTAGTGTGCTGTGGTGTGTACTAAAAATGGCGGGCATCCGCCTTTTGAATTTTGCCACATATAGCGTCTAGTTTGTTGTGCACCCAATACTCATCCGGTGAGCAGTAGTACAAATGGATTAAAGATAAAGAGAAGAGGTCACAAACGGTGTGTCTGACAGACCCAGGGGTCAGGATATTATGGCATTGAATGTTAAAAGAAGTATTTCCAATACATTATTTGTTTAGTTCTGTACAGTCATGGTCAAAAGTAATCATGCACACCACCACCTAACCCCTGCGTCTGGCCGGGTCCTTTCTGCACGGCAAGTCACGTGGGTGGAAAGGGGAAATGGTTTACTTGTGGGAGGGGTGTGGGAGGGTAGTCTGTTCCTCATCAGAGAGGGAGGGGATTGAAGAAAGTAGGGTAATCCCTGAAGGAAGGAGGGGAAGGATGGGCGTAAGTTTTATCACTATATTGTCTTAGGTTTACAGCCTGAAAGAGCAATAGATGAGGACCCTTATTATATGATTATTATAAGGCGTCATTCATTTCATTATTTATCTTTTTTTCAAGTATTAAGGATAATTCTCAGACCACATACACTCTCACTATATACAGTATGTGGCCCTTGACTTGCACCCTCCTACCTTACCCGGGTCCGCCACCCCTAGCTCTCCCCCCATCAATACATCCCCCACCCTCTTGTGACCCGTCGTGTAGAAAGCCCTGGACATCACCGGTATGGTAGTGGGAAGGGTGCAGGATTTCTTTTAGCCGCGACTGTACATACTCTCTGACTTATTCATAGCAGAGTGAGTACAGCAGTGTGAGGCAATACACCTGGCTGCACACTTTGTTAATCGCACCAGCGTGAGTACAACAGTGTGAGATAACACACCTGGCCGCACACTTTGTTAATCACACCTGCGTGAGTACAACAGTGTGAGGCAATACACCTGGCTGCACACTTTGTTAATCGCACCAGCGTGAGTACAACAGTGTGTGATAACACACCTGCCCGCACACTTTGTTAATCGCACCAGCGTGAGTACAACAGTGTGAGATAATACACCTGGCTGCACACTTTGTTAATCGCACCAGCGTGAGTACAACAGTGTGTGATAATACACCTGGCTGCACACTTTGTTAATCGCACCAGCGTGAGTACAACAGTGTGAGATAATACACCTGGCCGCACACTTTGTTAATCGCACCAGCGTGAGTACAACAGTGTGTGATAATACACCTGGCCGCACACTTTGTTAATCGCACCAGCGTGAGTACAACAGTGTGAGACAATACACCTGGCCGCACACTTTGTTATTCACACCTGCGTGAGGGACATTCAAGCACATTTATGTGTTTCGTTCTATAAGTGGGAATTGACGTACTTAATGAAGGCAAAAATGTGGATACAATAAATTATCTGTTGTATTTGACAAAATTAAAAATTCAAACTTAGCCATCACACACACACACACACACACACACACACACATATAATAATAAATAATGGAAGCCTCTCGAATCGAGGATGGCCGGCCCTAGGGCCACTTAGGCGTGAATTTGTTTAAGGTGTACAAGCTGTCGGCAAAACAACAACCACACCCTGATTTAACGAGTTGCATGACCCAGTGTCAAGGAATAGTCCAAGAAGGCCGGACAACTCGCCAACTGCACAGGCGAACCATTACTCAGGATTACGATACGCAAATCGATTAATATCACACACACACACACACACACACACACACATTAGGTAAAATCATTAGAAAGGTTAATAAACCATAAATATGTTATATGGATCATAAATATAACTTCCAGAATCACTCTCATATACTTCCTCACCGCGGCCTGACGAATTAACACAACCGTAACGTTCTGTCAGGGCTCAGGTCGAGGCTCATCTGTACTGATAATCTATAAGTGTGTGCTGTGGTGTGGTGTGCTGTGCTGTAGTGTGCTGTGGTGTGTACTAAAAATGGCGGGCATCCGCCTTTTGAATTTTGCCACATATAGCGTCTAGTTTGTTGTGCACCCAATACTCATCCGGTGAGCAGTAGTACAAATGGATTAAAGATAAAGAGAAGAGGTCACAAACGGTGTGTCTGACAGACCCAGGGGTCAGGATATTATGGCATTGAATGTTAAAAGAAGTATTTCCAATACATTATTTGTTTAGTTCTGTACAGTCATGGTCAAAAGTAATCATGCACACCACCACCTAACCCCTGCGTCTGGCCGGGTCCTTTCTGCACGGCAAGTCACGTGGGTGGGAAGGGGAAATGGTTTACTTGTGGGAGGGGTGTGGGAGGGTAGTGTGTTCCTCATCAGAGAGGGAGGGGATTGAAGAAAGTAGGGTAATCCCTGAAGGAAGGAGGGGAAGGATGGGCGTAAGTTTTATCACTATATTGTCTTAGGTTTACAGCCTGAAAGAGCAATAGATGAGGACCCTTATTATATGATTATTATAAGACGTCATTCATTTCATTATTTATCTTTTTTTCAAGTATTAAGGATAATTCTCAGACCACATACACTCTCACTATATACAGTATGTGGCCCTTGACTTGCACCCTCCTACCTTACCCGGGTCCGCCACCCCTAGCTCTCCCCCCATCAATACATCCCCCACCCTCTTGTGACCCGTCGTGTAGAAAGCCCTGGACATCACCGGTATGGTAGTGGGAAGGGTGCAGGATTTCTTTTAGCCGCGACTGTACATACTCTCTGACTTATTCACACCAGAGTGAGTACAGCAGTGTGAGACAATACACCTGGCTGCACACTTTGTTAATCGCACCAGCGTGAGTACAACAGTGTGAGACAATACACCTGGCTGCACACTTTGTTAATCGCACCAGCGTGAGTACAACAGTGTGAGATAATACACCTGGCCGCACACTTTGTTATTCACACCTGCGTGAGTAAAGCAGTGTGAGGCAATACACCTAGCCGCACACTTTGTTAATCGCACCAGCGTGAGTAAAGCAGTGTGAGGCAATACACCTGGCTGCACACTTTGTTAATCGCACCAGTGTGAGTACAACAATGTGTGATAATACACCTGGCCGCACACTTTGTTATTCACACCTGCGTGAGTAAAGCAGTGTGAGGCAATACACCTGGCTGCACACTTTGTTATTCACACCTGCGTGAGGGACATTCAAGCACATTTATGTGTTTCGTTCTATAAGTGGGAATTGATGTACTTAATGAAGGCAAAAATGTGGATACAATAAACTATCTGTTGTATTTGACAAAATTAAATTTCAAACTTAGCCATCACACACACACACACACACACACACACACAAGGTTTGGCAGTGGACTACTGCACCATCCTTTTCATCGCCACCTCCTGCCATCGGCAGTCCCCGGCCCACCTTGCGCAGTCCGCCACTACAACAAAATTCAGCCCATAAGAGCCCGCACCGATAGATATAAGAATAGCACCATCCCATCTATTGTTAAAATAATAAACAACTCCAGATTTATGTGGTGTACAGCCCTGTAAATGTATTCAACGTATATCACTATGTCTATATCAAATTAAGTTGTATATTTCAGCCACCGGCTGCAGCTCTATTAATAAACCGTATATTATTATTATCACACACACACACACACACACACATTAGGTAAAATCATTAGAAAGGTTAATAAACCATAAATATGTTATATGGATCATAAATATAACTTCCAGAATCACTCTCATATACTTCCTCACCGCGGCCTGACGAATTAACACAACCGTAACGTTCTGTCAGGGCTCAGGTCGAGGCTCATCTGTACTGATAATCTATAAGTGTGTGCTGTGGTGTACTGTGCTGTGCTGTAGTGTGGTGTGCTGTGGTGTGGTGTGCTGTGCTGTAGTGTGCTGTGGTGTGTACTAAAAATGGCGGGCATCCGCCTTTTGAATTTTGCCACATATAGCGTCTAGTTTGTTGTGCACCCAATACTCATCCGGTGAGCAGTAGTACAAATGGATTAAAGATAAAGAGAAGAGGTCACAAACGGTGTGTCTGACAGACCCAGGGATCAGGATATTATGGCATTGAATGTTAAAAGAAGTATTTCCAATACATTATTTGTTTAGTTCTGTACAGTCATGGTCAAAAGTAATCATGCACACCACCACCTAACCCCTGCGTCTGGCCGGGTCCTTTCTGCACGGCAAGTCACGTGGGTGGGAAGGGGAAATGGTTTACTTGTGGGAGGGGTGTGGGAGGGTAGTGTGTTCCTCATCAGAGAGGGAGGGGATTGAAGACAGTAGGGTAATCCCTGAAGGAAGGAGGGGAAGGATGGGCGTAAGTTTTATCACTATATTGTCTTAGGTTTACAGCCTGAAAGAGCAATAGATGAGGACCCTTATTATATGATTATTATAAGACGTCATTCATTTCATTATTTATCTTTTTTTCAAGTATTAAGGATAATTCTCAGACCACATACACTCTCACTATATACAGTATGTGGCCCTTGACTTGCACCCTCCTACCTTACCCGGGTCCGCCACCCCTAGCTCTCCCCCCATCAATACATCCCCCACCCTCTTGTGACCCGTCGTGTAGAAAGCCCTGGACATCACCGGTATGGTAGTGGGAAGGGTGCAGGATTTCTTTTAGCCGCGACTGTACATACTCTCTGACTTATTCACACCAGAGTGAGTACAGCAGTGTGAGACAATACACCTGGCTGCACACTTTGTTAATCGCACCAGCGTGAGTACAACAGTGTGAGACAATACACCTGGCTGCACACTTTGTTAATCGCACCAGCGTGAGTACAACAGTGTGAGATAATACACCTGGCCGCACACTTTGTTATTCACACCTGCGTGAGTAAAGCAGTGTGAGGCAATACACCTAGCCGCACACTTTGTTAATCGCACCAGCGTGAGTAAAGCAGTGTGAGGCAATACACCTGGCTGCACACTTTGTTAATCGCACCAGTGTGAGTACAACAATGTGTGATAATACACCTGGCCGCACACTTTGTTATTCACACCTGCGTGAGTAAAGCAGTGTGAGGCAATACACCTGGCTGCACACTTTGTTATTCACACCTGCGTGAGGGACATTCAAGCACATTTATGTGTTTCGTTCTATAAGTGGGAATTGATGTACTTAATGAAGGCAAAAATGTGGATACAATAAACTATCTGTTGTATTTGACAAAATTAAATTTCAAACTTAGCCATCACACACACACACACACACACACACACAAGGTTTGGCAGTGGACTACTGCACCATCCTTTTCATCGCCACCTCCTGCCATCGGCAGTCCCCGGCCCACCTTGCGCAGTCCGCCACTACAACAAAATTCAGCCCATAAGAGCCCGCACCGATAGATATAAGAATAGCACCATCCCATCTATTGTTAAAATAATAAACAACTCCAGATTTATGTGGTGTACAGCCCTGTAAATGTATTCAACGTATATCACTATGTCTATATCAAATTTAAGTTTGTATATTTTCAGCCACCGGCTGCAGCTCTATTAATAAACCGTATATTATTATTATCACACACACACACACACACACACACATTAGGTAAAATCATTAGAAAGGTGAATAAACCATAAATATGTTTTATGGATCATAAATATAACTTCCAGAATCACTCTCATATACTTCCTCACCGCGGCCTGACGAATTAACACAACCTTAACGTTCTGTCAGGGCTCAGGTCGAGGCTCATCTGTACTGATAATCTATAAGTGTGTGCTGTGGTGTACTGTGCTGTGCTGTAGTGTGGTGTGCTGTGGTGTGGTGTGCTGTGCTGTAGTGTGCTGTGGTGTGTACTAAAAATGGCGGGCATCCGCCTTTTGAATTTTGCCACATATAGCGTCTAGTTTGTTATGCACCCAATACTCATCCGGTGAGCAGTAGTTCAAATGGATTAAAGATAAAGAGAAGAGGTCACAAACGGTGTGTCTGACAGACCCAGGGATCAGGATATTATGGCATTGAATGATAAAAAAAGTATTTCCAATACATTATTTGTTTAGTTCTGTACAGTCATGGTCAAAAGTAATCATGCACACCACCACCTAACCCCTGCGTCTGGCCGGGTCCTTTCTGCACGGTAAGTCACGTGGGGTGGAGAGGGGGAATGGTTTACTTGTGGGAGGGGTGTGGGAGGGTAGTGTGTTCCTCATCAGAGAGGGAGGGGATTGAAGAAAGTAGGGTAATCCCTGAAGGAAGGAGGGGAAGGATGGGCGTAAGTTGTATCACTATATTGTCTTAGGTTTACAGCCTGAAAGAGCAATAGATGAGGACCCTTATTATATGATTATTATAAGGCGTCATTCATTTCATTATTTATTTATTTTTTCAGGTTGTGCTTCAGGTTTAAACAACGGTAAGATATTTATAAGAACGTTAATATGAGAAGAAATATTGTAGCCAGCCGCGACTCGCCAAACCATGTTCCCGGGCTGGGTGTGGGACCAGTGGCCAAACACTAATGCCACTGTCACCTCATCACCTCCCATTGATTTTCACAACTCCAGTAAGTATATTACAGGCTGGACAAGTCACAGTCTATCCAACAATTCATTCTGAATTGTTTTATCAATTAATATTGATTTTGTTTTTCAAGACCGGTAATGGCGAGAGGTAACAACCAACAGTAGTTTAGTGTTACTGGTGGTCAGCAAGCCACGCCTCCTCCTCTATTATGTTGTCATATTAGGGTCTTTTCCTCACTGAAGTCACACGTCTTATCAACCCTATGACACATTACCTGCCAAACGCTCACTCTTCCCCAGAATCTGAAGTAGAGTCATAGATAACTAAGGGAAAGTTAAGTCCCCATGACACTTCTCCGGACACCCGCCTTCCTGGTTGGTTGGTTGGTTGGTTGGGCTTTAGGCCTATCAACTGCCAGGGTTATTAAGGCCGTCAACATCAAGCTACATCCACCAACCATAACACCTTCTTCAGGTATTAAGCCTGAAGTGACTTGCGCCCTCCTATCTTACCCGGGTCCGCCACCCCTAGCTTTCCTCCATTAACTCATGCTATGCCTAACTGTGTCTTTGTATTTAATGTGCGTGTAGTTATGGTGATTTATTTCATTCTTGTTCTTACCTGAATTAATATGTGTTTCTTTAACTATAAGTATTCGACTTGTTCACTTTGAGTGTTCATAATCTGTGTCCAGTTTGATATATATCTGTCAGCCTGGCTGTGGTCTGCTCAGTTCCCGGGAAAGGGACACAGTTCTAGTAGACAGCCACGATTCCATACATCCAGAAAGTGAAGGTACCTGTCTTAGTTGTAGAGATGACTGCGGAGTCAATAAAAACATGGTGACCACCCTGGCTCACAGAGGCTCCCGGCAGGATAATCCTTTCAACAACGTACCCAAATCCTCGATTGCTCCACCGCTTCAGAAAATCTCCCGGAGGCAATAAAATTAACTAGAACCGGGACTTTACCTAACATCCCGAGGGCAGCTCCCCCACATGTAACTGGTAAACTTACTGACGTCATTAAAAAGTGAAGGAAAGTTTAACAAACTTTGCTGGCCAAGATTCTCTCCAGACGCGGTGCAGCGAGGGCTCACGGGTGTATACCTCTCTTTTGGACGGTAAGCAGGGCAATAAACACTGTCTCAGTGTAGAAAAACTCCATTATTTTTCCCCAGAACTTTTCGATCTCACGTAGGGGGACCAAGATGTCCAACTTTAGAGCGTGAGTCGGTCAAAAGACAGAAGATGAGCGATGAAGATATTACCAGCGATTACGAGCATCAATACCAACAGTGAACAGGCTGGGTGCACAACAGTTGGCAACCCTTTGATTCTGCGATAACCAGAAGTGTACTGCACAAGGCGGTGGTGGCTGAGCCGAGTATTAACTGCTTGAGAACCCCAGCATCAGTCAGGTATATTAAACAACTGTTCTGATGACCTCAACCAGATATCATCAAACTCGTCATATTAGGGACAGTCTGCTGCATCTAGAGCTGCCGTCGGGATTTTCATCGGGAAGCGCCTCACTATTAAAACCAAACCAACTAGGATTTGGAACCCACGAAGGACTTGAAGCAGCAGTCGAAGCAACGAGAACCTTCATCACAAACGCCACCAAAGACAGAATAGTATTCAAACTATATTCCAAGAATACTTTGAATCACACCAAAATAGACGAGGTTATCAAAGTTGTCCATCACCGTTACCTTTGTCTCCTGGCTTGCATGTCAGCGGGTTCACTGTTGTTTGGTGAATGTGAGGCCACTTCAGCAGATGGTGCTCAACAAAGGGACCTCCCCCCACCCCCACCTCACCGCTATTCTGCCAAATGACAAAAGTACCTCAGAGACTGAGTCCACCGACCCAACATTTAGATGTCAGCTCTCTGGTGGGTTTGGTTTTAGAGGACATCGGACGAGTCATGGAACATGGAGAGGCATTTAGTCTATCAAGTCTCCTAGATGCTCACAATGCCTTTTACCACCTCTCAAAGTGAATCGCTATGCCTAGGCTGACGTCCATCCTGAGACAGCTTTTTCATTCAACAGCCATACATAAGAGAAGGCCCTAAAAGCCATTGTAAAAAAGCCATAGAGCTCTCCCTGGGTAACTCCCTCTGGGTGTATCTGTAGTGGCAAGCAAGGCAGAGTGAAGATAATGGTCTCATCAAGCGGCGTCTGTACAGGGAACCACAGATCTACAGACCCAGCGTCAAGCTTCCACACAAAATCAAACTTATAACCTGGAAATATGGCAAACAATTAGTGTGGGACTACACCTGTGTTTCCACCTACAGTATCTCTCCCACAGTGTACTGGAGCAAGGAAGGTGAAAAGCTTAAGGAAAAACGAGAAGAAAGCAATGTACAGGACCCTGAGCCATGACTACTGCTTTATACAGTAAGTCAGAAACATGAAGAGCCTTAGACACCAAATGATTTGGGCTCCAGTCTCACTGAAGCCACCAAGAGATTCCATGGTATCCAGTTACATGTTCCAGCACCTCAGTATTGCCACTTAGAGGGTGAAGGCCGCCGGCTTGAACCTCTCACCTGAGATGGTCCAGAAAATCTTCGGATTGTTACAGTCTAGGTAAGAAGTCATTAACATGTATCCCCTGCCACGACTAATCATGTGAGTAAGCCATGGAAGGTAAAGACAATGTAAAATAGAATAAAATAATAAAAATGAGTCGTACAAGAATATACTGTACCTCACTAGTCAGCAATCCAACCCGGAACCCTTGTGTGTGAACAGGGACCCCTGACACGGCGCCACAAGGGCAACGATAGTTATCCTCGTGTTTGTTGTATTTTACACAAAGCCACGTGTGGGGTTAAGTCACACAGGTGTAATAACTTGTTTTACATATACATGTTTCGTCACACCTCTCCTCTGCTACGGAGTGTGGGAACGTTCTATACCTTTTCTGAAAATTAGTTAGTCTAATTCTAACTAAATTTAGATTAGTATTACGTTAATAAGTTCTCAACCCGTTTTTAAAGCATTCTCTTAATTTTTCTTAAACAAATGAACCCCCCCCCCCCGCCCTCCCTAAGTGGTTAAATTTCATATATATATTTTTCCCCACATAATACAACTCTACCGAACGTGAAAATTAATTGTTTGGTTACTACACGACCTACACTCTCTCTCCTCTCATGTTGACATACAGTTATTATCAGAAATAATTAAAATGAACAGATGTGTATTTATTGTCCGTCCAAACTGACACTTACATCCTCTCCTCCACTGCCTCGCCCCACTTGCTGTCTCACCAACTGCCTCGTTCACTGTCTCGTTCACTGTCTCGCTCACTGTCTCGCTCACTGCATCTTTATCTTACTCATCCCCCTCACTATCTCTCTCACCATCCCCCTCACTATCTCTCTCACCATCTCTCTCACTACCTCTCTCACCATCCCCCTCACCATCCCCCTCACTATCTCTCTCACCATCCCCCTCACCATCCCCCTCACTATCTCTCTCACCATCCCCCTCACTATCTCTCTCACTGCGTCGCTCACTGAAAACTGAGAAGGTTTCGGGTACAGTTTTATCATTGGGAGGTCGAGGCTTCCCCTTTACGCCTCTGTTACCACCCGGAAAATACCTCAACATGTGCGTATACCTAAACTTACACATGTACACATATTTCGGGCTAAAACATGTACGTATACCTGAACTTACACATGTACACATATTTCGGGCTAAAACATGTACGTATACCTAAACTTACACATGTACACATATTTCGGGCTAAAACATGTACGTATACCTAAACTTACACATGTACACATATTTCGGGCTAAAACATGTGCGTATACCTAAACTT
>CAUDMG010000149.1:2610000-2635000 GCA_958450375.1 Homarus gammarus
AGGAACGAATATGAGGTCAGGCGATAAAAGTCGTGAAATGTTTGTAAAATATGAGCTAAATATTTTGCTCGTCCTCCATCCAGAGTAAATCCGATTATAAGCTGGTCTATCCCTCCTCCCTGTCTCTCTCTCTCTCCCTGTCTCTCTCTCCAATCCTCCCTTCATCCCTCTCTCCATTCTTCTCTCACTGACACACAACCCCTCCCTCCCTCCCTTTCAGCCATTCTCTTATATTTCCTTCGGGCCACCACCATCTCCAAGGTAGAGAGAGAGAGAGAGAGAGAGAGAGAGAGAGAGAGAGAGATATCGGTTTCCATTTCACTATGATGAAAAAATATTCAATTATAACGTTTATCTAACAAAAACCATCTCACCTAACCTAAACTAACCAAACAAAAAATTATCTCACATAATCAAATATCTATTAAAAAAAATTACACCAGAACAACAATTTATAACACACAACTACTTAAATAACCCCAAAATCACCCCCCCCCCCCCCAAAAAAAAAAAAAATCAATATAAAAAAAATCGACATAAATAATAACTTAAAGTGGTTAAAATATCATCTTTCTTTCCCTTTGATAAAATTTACGAGAGACGACGTTCGCAAAATCCCCAAAAATCCGGAACAAATCGAGAGATGGAGAGAGATTGAGACGACTGAATCCGGATCTTGGGTATATTGTCCTTCACGAACGCATCTCACAGCTTACTAATTGAAATAACATGAAGTAATGGCTCCTGGATTATTTCTTTTACGCTGTTTTTTTTTTTTCCCCGATTTGTAAGCTGTGTGTATTTCTCTCTCTCTCTCTCTCTCTCTCTCTCTCTCTCTCTCTCTCTCTCTCTCTCTCTCTCTCTCTCTCTCTCTCTCTCTCGGGATAAACTAATACACAACAATAACAACAACCACACCCATACAACACAACACAGCTATAACAACAACAACAACCACACAACAACCAACAACAACAACAACAACTAACAACTAACAACAACCACACAATCAAACCAGAATAAACACCCAGACAATCTTACAGACAGACAATCAACTCATTCGCTGGAACGTCTCACAAATAATTCACTAAGTCATGCTTGTGAGGCGCCAATCAGTTTACCCTCCAGCGATTGACCGATAATAGGGGTAGTGATTGAATGACCCTCGTAAGACCACCAATTCTCACATCACCAACTGTCCAGAAATTCGTATATTGAGTCGTACGATAAATTTTTCTGTCGTATATATTTATTTTATTTAATTTATCTCTCCGGTTCACTTGAAATTACGATATTTGGGGAAATTATCGTATAATCCTATGTTAGTTTTGTCACTCGTACTAATTCCACCGCAAGTTTGTTCATTACTACATGTACACAATGGTACACACGTAATGGTCCATACAATTACACATAGTAGTACACAGTGGTGCACATATAGTGGCATACACATTGTGGTATACACTCAGTGGAATTATTTGAATTTTTATCTATCAGGGGAGAGAGAGAAAGAGAGAGAGAGACAGAGAGACAGACAGACAGACGAACAGACAGACATACAGACAAACACACAGACAGACAGACAGACAGACAGTGATTAAAAAGACAAATTTAGAGCAATAGTTTAATGCAAGATGGATTGGAATGTATAAATAACAATACTAAATCATATTACCTCTACAACTGGGCCTCTAGACGACTTGCTATGTAACGTCTTAAGAGCTGGATCTAACTAACTCTCTGACACCACATATAAACACCCAGAAGATAATTATCATCATCATCATCACCATCATCATCATCATCATCATCATCATCACCACCATCATCATCATCATCATCATCATCACCACCATCATTATCATCATCATCATCATTATCATCACCATCACCATCATCATCATTATCATCATCATCATCATCATCAGTTTTGTTATTATTACACGTCATTATCACGACTATTGTTATTATTGCACTAATTATCATCAGAACAGCCGTAAACAAAGAGGCAGGTGGCAGCATGGCAGACCTCACCTGGTAGTTTGTTGTTATAAAGAACACCAAGCTAACTATAGCTGGGTTCCTGCCTTTGTTTATTTTAGCTTCCTGCAACATTAACACACCTCGAACTCGTGTGCTTGAGAGTTTGGGTGTGGTGGGGAGGGCTAGTGTGTATTATGAGTGTGTTGATGGAGGTATGTGAGAGAGGGGGAGGGGCAATGGGGCAAAGGGAGAGAGAGAGAGAGGTGAGGTGGCAGGTGTATAGAGGAGGAGGGGCAATGGGGCAGAGGGAGAGAGAGAGGTGAGGTGGCAGGTGTATAGAGGAGGAGGGGCAATGGGGCAAAGAGAGAGAGAGAGAGGTGAGGTGGCAGGCGTATAGAGGAGGAGGGGCAATGGGGCAGAGGGAGAGAGAGAGGTGAGGTGGCAGGTGTATAGAGGAGGAGGGGCAATGGGGCAGAGGGAGAGAGAGAGGTGAGGTGGCAGGCGTAAAGAGGGAAAGGGTAGGGGGAGAAAGAGAGAAGGAGGGTGAACAGGAGGAGGAGGAGGAGGAGAGAGGGAAGAGGAAGACAGGTAGCTGTTTATGGAGAAGTGAGGAAAGAGAAGAGGAAGGAGAGGAGGGAAAGGGGCAGGGAGAGAAGGGAGGAGAGGGGCAGGGGGAGGAGGGAGGAGAGGGGCAGGGAGAGGGGCAGGAAGAGGGGAGGGGGGCAGGAGAAGGAAAGGCAGCTGTATACAGGTTTGGTTTACTTAAGCTTCTGTATACAAGGTAACAAAATAATAAATATTAATCTTTACACAAATTTCGTATATAAACATGCATAAATTTCACACACACACACACACACACACACACACACACACACACACACATACATACCCTCACCATTAGTCACTCCCCCTCACCACCAGTCACACTCCCTCACCACCAGTCACTCTCCCTCACCACCAGTTACTCTTCCTCACCACCAGTCACTCTCCCTCACCACCAGTCACTCTCCCTCACCACCAGTCACTCTTCCTCACCACCAGTCACTCTCCTTCACCACCAGTCACTCTTCCTCACCACCAGTCACTCTTCCTCACCACCAGTCACTCTCCCTCACCACCAGTCACTCTTCCTCACCACCAGTCACTCTCCCTCACCACCAGTCACTCTTCCTCACCACCAGTCACTCTCCCTCACCACCAGTCACTCTCCCTCACCACCAGTCACTCTCCCTCACCACCACCAGTCACTCTCCCTCACCACCAGTCACTCTCCCTCACCACCAGTCACTCCCCCTCACCACCAGTCACTCTCCCTCACCACCAGTCACTCTCCCTCACCACCAGTCACTCTCCTTCACCACCAGTCACTCTCCTTCACCACCAGTCACTCTCCCTCACCACCAGTCACTCTCCCTCACCACCAGTCACTCTCCCTCACCACCAGTCACTCTCCCTCACCACCAGTCACTCTCCCTCACCCTCACCAGTCACTCTCCCTCACCACCAGTCACTCTCCCTCACCCTCACCAGTCACTCTCCCTCACCACCAGTCACTCTCCCTCACCACCAGTCACTCTCCTTCACCACCAGTCACTCTCCTTCACCACCAGTCACTCTCCTTCACCACCAGTCACTCTCCTTCACCACCAGTCACTCTTCCTCACCACCAGTCACTCTCCCTCACCACCAGTCACTCTCCCTCACCCTCACCAGTCACTCTCCTTCACCACCAGTCACTCTCCTTCACCACCAGTCACTCTCCCTCACCACCAGTCACTCTCCCTCACCCTCACCAGTCACTCTCCCTCACCACCAGTCACTCTCCCTCACCACCAGTCACTCTCCTTCACCACCAGTCACTCTCCTTCACCACCAGTCACTCTCCCTCACCACCAGTCACTCTCCCTCACCACCAGTCACTCTCCTTCACCACCAGTCACTCTTCCTCACCACCAGTCACTCTTCCTCACCACCAGTCACTCTCCCTCACCACCAGTCACTCTCCCTCACCACCAGTCACTCTCCCTCACCACCAGTCACTCTCCCTCACCACCAGTCACTCTCCCTCACCACCAGTCACTCTCCCTCACCACCAGTCACTCTTCCTCACCACCAGTCACTCTTCCTCACCACCAGTCACTCTCCCTCACCACCAGTCACTCTCCCTCACCCTCACCAGTCACTCTCCCTCACCACCAGTCACTCTCCCTCACCACCAGTCACTCTCCCTCACCACCAGTCACTCTCCCTCACCACCAGTCACTCCCCCTCACCACCAGTCACTCTCCCTCACCACCAGTCACTCTCCCTCATCACCAGTCACTCTCCCTCACCACCAGTCACTCTCCCTCACCACCAGTCACTCTCCCTCACCCTCACCAGTCACTCTCCCTCACCACCAGTCACTCTTCCTCACCACCAGTCACTCTCCCTCACCACCAGTCACTCTCCCTCACCACCACCAGTCACTCTCCCTCACCACCAGTCACTCTCCCTCACCACCAGTCACTCTCCCTCACCACCAGTCACTCCCCCTCACCACCAGTCACTCTCCCTCACCACCAGTCACTCTCCCTCACCACCAGTCACTCTCCCTCACCACCAGTCACTCTCCCTCACCCTCACCAGTTACAATAACAATATCTCCTTCATATAGAATTTCTCTCGCATGAAAATGGAAGACATTTTTTCGGTGTCCTTTTGACCTGCGTTTATGGACATGAAATGGACACCAATGTGATCTGAATACTCTCAAAGGATCCCGACTTGTCCCATTACCTATTTTTCAACGTGTTGGAAAATGGTGAGTCAGGCTTTTTTTTGGTATATTTCTTCTGGGAGAGAACCTTAGAGCTATAGGTGGCTGAGCCAGATACATTTGTGAGTGTTTATATATATATATATATATACACATATATATACTGATGCAATTGACTCTGCTCGGGGGAAGTGTACAGTATATACAAAGGGTGAATAACAGTACCAACGTATGGATAAACAACATAAATTTGGTAACGGTTCGACAAATCTCTTGTCATCATCAGACCTAAAACAAAGAATTAAATACAGCAACCTCAAATAAATCATTAAAACAAATACACTAGAATAAGATAAATAAATCACCACGTACATTAAGAGAACAAAATACATTAAACAATAAACCATTGAGTTATTAATTATTATTAACCTTTACTTCAATTTAACTATGCAGAAGAAAACACTAAGATTATCAAAAGCTTAGATCCAACAGGTGACGATACAGAGATAAGCACAAATGTTACAACAGTCAAGATCAAAACACACCCGTTAAAAACAAAGTAATATATGGGAAGAGTCGTGAGGCCCAGTACTGGCGGTACTCGGTGGGTGAGGAGCGACTCTGCTGTGACCAGGGCCGGATTAAGCTTAATAGGGGCCTGACGCCCAGACCAACTTGGGGTCCCCTTCCCTCAAGGTATATATAAATAACAAGAACAAAATATACCCAAATTTATCAATGATTTCATCAATATTAAGCTTCTGCAAAATAACACATTTAATGTTCACAAGAGCCAGAAAATTGAGACGTTGCTAGGACATTGTTGAACGAAGTTCATGTTTTATATACTTCAACTTCGAGAATGTTTGGATTTGGGGGCCCCTTAGAGTAGGGGGGCCTGAGGCCAGTGCCTCAAGTGCCTGTGACCCGTGTCGTGTGTGTGTGAGTGTGTGTCAGGGCTGTAGCTTCAAGACCATAAAACCTAGAGACCTGAAACTTTGCATGCATACTAATATAAGGGGCCCTGAGGGTGTGCATCCGTGTGTTACATTTTAGATTTGGCTAAGAAAAATCCTCTGTGTAAATGTTTGTAGAGGGATTTATCTCCCCTCCCGCTCAAGAGAAGCTCACTTTTCTTTATTTTGTTAGCTGATAAGTTAGGTTAGCTTAGGTTAGGTTAGGTTAGCTTAGGTTAGGTTAGCTTAGGTTAGGTTAGCTTAAGTTAAGTTGGGTTAGGTTTGATTTGGTAAGGTCAATTTTGTTTAGGTGACGTTAGAATAGGTTAGGTTAGGATTCATTTGGTTAGGTTAGGTTAGCTTAGCTTAGATTACTACTCCGAAAATGCAATACATTGTGACTAAATAAATGTAGCTCATACTTAAGTTTTTAATAACTTTAAACATACAACTCTTATAAGTTTATGACAGTATCAAAAGGTCAGAGACTCCAGCTGTCTCTCACAAGGAAACTAATGATAAAACTCAACACCAACACAGTTTACTAGCAGAGGGAATTACGTATAAAATAAGATTGAAACCCTAACCTAACCTAACCAAATGAATCCTAACCTAACCAATTCTAACGTCACCTAACCAAAATTGACCTTACCAAAGCAAACCTAACCTAACCCAACCCAACCCACGGGAGGTACACAACTTAGCCTAGCACTACATGGCCTACAATATCCAGTAAACTATATTAAACAAATTAACATCTCTATCTGTTTGACCAAAACATCAGTAGCGTTCGAAAGGGAAGATTAATTATACGTGTTTGCCGCGACACACACACTCATACATATAGGTTATATTCACCGAGGTATGAGTGGGTGAAAGTTGGTCTTTGATGTCAGGTTAAGGTTATTTCTCCGTGACCGTAATGTAGATGTAGAGGTGCAACTGTTTTCCCCGAGTGTTGGACAAAAGCCCCCAAGCACTTTAGCTGGGGGAGGGGGGGAAGGGGAGTTGTCCAGGGGGCTTTTGTCTGGGAACTTTTGTCCCAGGGGGCTTTTGTCTGGGAACTTTTGTCCCAGGGGGCTTTTGTCCAAGGGGATTTTGTCTGGGGCTTTGTCCATTTTTTCCTAGGGGGGCTTTTGTCCAGGTTTTTTTTGTCCTTGGGGGGGGGGGGGTTGTCCAGGGGGGCTTTTGTCCAGGGGGCTTTTGTCTAGGAGGCTTTTGTCCTAGGAGGGCTTTTGTCCTAGGGGGCTTTTGTCCTAGGAGGCCTTTGTCCGAGAGGGCTTTTGTCCAGGATTTTTTGTCCTAGGGTGCTTTTGTCTGGGGGCTTTTGTCAAGGATTTTTGGTCCTAGGGGGCTTTTGTCCATTTTTTTTTGTCCGAGGAGGCTTTTGTCTGGATCCCGTTTTCCCCGTCGCTACTGCCTGGCCTGCCTCCTCACGCTCCACCACACCGCATTTACCGTGAATTAGTATGTAACCAAGACAAGACGTGAAGACATTCTGCTCCCGTAACTCTCCTCCAGGATGGTGGGAGGAGAGCCTAGGATGGTGGTAGGAGAGCATAGGATGGTGGGGGGAGAGCATAGGATGGTGGGAGGAGAGCAAAGGATGGTGGGAGGAGAGCATAGGATGGTAGGAGTCTAGGATCGCTGGAGGACGCCTGGGAATGTTGTCGACGCTAGAGTAATGAAGACATAAAGTACACTTACACCCAGACAGTATTAACCCAGACCTGTTTCGTTGTCTCACACTCGTATTGAACTGGTACTATACGCGCCCAGTATCAGAGACACTAATATGACCTTTCCTGACCTGACCTGAAAATGTGACATTATCAACACTGTGTGACTGCACTATAGTTAGTACTTCAGGCAGATATTGTCCTTCCTGAAGATGTAAATAATCAACAAAGCGTGTGTATCTTTTCCTCGTTCTGTTTCCTGGTAGTTGTATGTATGTATGTATGTATGTATGTATGTATGTATGTATGTATGTGGCATAATGGTTAACATGTTCGCCTCGCAAGTGGGTGGTCCCGGGCTCGAATCTCTAGCAGGGTGAAAGTATGGGCAAGTTTCTTTACGCCATTTTCCTCTGTCTACCCAGCAGTAATTGGGAGCCCGGATGTTAATCGATTTGCGGATCGTGTTCCGGGGTGATGGTCAGTCATTGCAGTTGGCGAGTTGTCCGGTCTTCTCGGACTATTCCTTGACATTGGGTCATGCAACTCGTTAACTTAGGGTGTGGTTGTTGTGTTGGCGACAGCTTCTACACCTTAAACAAATTCATGCCAAAGTGGCCCTTGGGCGGGCCATCCTCGTTACACGAGGGGCAACCATTAATTATATATTATGTATGTGTTTGTACCTGAGGTTAAATAATGTAATTGCAAAATAACGCATTTTTTTTCTCGAAAATTTCAGCTGATGTTAAAGGATAATCATGTACAGTACACAGCTAAAACAAACTATAAATTACTGGCCACAATATTAACCAAACATAAACTTACCTAAATTAATTCAGTTAAAATTTGCTTCTGTTATAATATAGAACGTTTACATTAAACAGAAGAAAACATGGTCATATATGAACTAATATCCATAGTTATAGCAATAAAAAAAATTATCCTTATCATACAATTCCTTGGACGAATATCCCTATTTAACGAGACATATAATGTATGTGTCTGTAATGTAGTGATGATCATCCTTGCCTCAGGGGAGGGACCTGGGTGTGATCCCCGGTATGGTGAAACTATGAGTAAGTTTGTAAACTTACTCGGTCTACCCAGCAGGAACTGGACCCCTGGACGTGTGGATGTTAATTAAACGATCGGCGAATCGTGTCTGCTCCTCTTGTTTACGCTTTGCCTGGGTTACACTGTTGTGCTGGCAGGAACCTCTACACTTAAAACAAATTCTCACCAACGATAACCAATACTAATTATGATTAAATTACACGAGGGAAACCATGATGTATATTCATAACTAACTTGAACTTGAAGTACACAAGAAATTGAAGAGTGTCAGTGAGGCATTGTGATGGTAGTGTGGTGGTGCGAGGCAGTGAGGTAGAGTGAGGTAGTGTGAGGCAGCGAGGTAGAGTGAGGTAGTGTGAGGCAGTGAGGTAGAGTGAGGTAGGGTGAACAAGAACACACGTAAGAGGCTGTGATGTGAGGACCAGACCAGTAGTCGTTTCCCTCTTGGCCAGTGTAATATCCGCACCAACGGGAGGGAGGCGGTGGGGGCGTGGGAGAGAGAAGGGGGAGATAGAGTAAGAGGGTAGAGGCGATGGAGGAAGTAAGGAGTAGAAGAAAGAGAATTATGGAGGTTGTTTAGTGGACCGGAGAGGAATGAAAGTAAGTGGGAAGAGGAATGAAGGATGATAAGCGAGGATGATATAGTACACAGTATAGGCTTAACTGACCTCCTCTCACTCTACCAAATGTCCCTTACTGTATCCAACACCTGGGAAAGGCTGGCAGGTGTGTGTGTGTGTGTGTGTGTGTGTGTGTGTGTGTGTAGCCGACGCCCTCCTTCTAGGGGTGTGGCTCAGAGTACAAGAAATTGGAAACTTCATATTGTGTTTCAAACTCAAATACAAAGACCCAGTTATTTCTGACTCTAAAAAGGGGCAATCTTAACATGTCATCATTTACCAGTCTTGAAGCATAAATCAATCAGTTTGTTTAGTTTTTATGTTTTTTTTTTAAGACCGAACCTATGGTATGATCTTACACCTCTTAGCAAATTGACAGTGAGAGTAGAATGAGTTTTAGTACAGCCAACTAATGTGTGAATGGATAATGATAATGAGTGCAAAAAGAGTCAGTTCCATTCTTAACCACACACAAAATAGAGAGATCTAGCCAGGTTTGGGAGACTAAGAGACCTAGAGCTCATGGGGTAACTTGCCTCTCCTCCTGTATCTCTCCAGCAGTTAACACCAAGTGAGTTGTTGAATTGTTGTCTGTTCTTGGGTAAGGAAGCAAAGGTAGGAACGGAAGGAGACGGGTAAGGTAGAGGAGGTAAGAAGGGAAGGAGATAGATAAGAAAGCGAGGATAAGAAGGGGGATAGGTAAGGAAGTGAGGGGAGGAAGGGAGAGAAATGGGGAAGAAAGCAAGGGTCGTAAAGTAGGAAGGGGGGGAAATGGGTAGGAAAGGGAGTAAGGGAAGGAGGGAGCTTACATCTTGATAAAGGAAGGTGAGAACAAGGGGGGAGGGGTGAGGGTGGTGAACTAATGAGTGACGTGAGTAAACAAAGTCTGAGGAAGAGGATGAGCAGGAAGAGAAGGGGGGGGGGGGAGGTAGAGAGAGGAAGGGAGAGGGTAGAGAGAGGAAAGACAGGAGTCGGAAGAAAGGAAGGGAGAGAGAAGTGGGAATAAATAGATAAAGAAAGGATGAGGGAACGCAAGAACGACAGGGAAATGAAGTGAGAGATTTGAAGAGTGAAGGGGAGTAGAGAGAGAGAAAGAGAGAGAGAGAGAGGGAGAGGGGGGGGGGGTATTCTCCCGTCCTCCCTCACACCTGGGCGAGTAATTAGGTGCACCAACACACCTCACCATGGTAAACAAACACCTCAAGCCATCAGCTGATGATGTAAACATTAACTTATGAACATTAACTTGTGAATATTAAATTGTAAACATTAACTTGAGAAAATTAACTTATAAACTTTAGCTTACAAACATTAACTTCTCAACATTAACTTATGAACATTAACTTGTATTAGGCAAAATGTAAAAGGTTAAAGGGTAGGTGACAGTTGTTAGGGGTTATTGGTTATACTCGTATAGTAGAGTATAAGGGTTAGGTGTAAGGGGATAATGGACAGAAATCACAGTATAAGGGTTAGGTATAAGGTGATAATGGACAGACATCACAGTATGAGGGGCAGGTTTAAAAGGACAAAAGACGAGGTTAATGGGAAGGAAGCGGCGTCAGACCAGGTAAAAGCCGTGTAAGGTAGACGTTAATGAAATACCTGTTGAGTTCTCTCTCCAAGACGCAAAAGACCTGAAGGTGAGGTGACAATAACCCCAGCCAACAATGTAGTTACTTTTCATGGTTGACTTTGTGTGATTACGTTTGATGGTGGGGGTGTTGAGAGAGAGGGGGGGGGAGGGGGCAGGGGGGAAACAAAGAAAGACGGTAGGAGAGAAGAGGAGAGAGAGTGACTCCGGGAAGAAAGAGAAAAGAGAGAGTCTGGGGAGGAAGAGAGAGCAAGAGAGAGAGTTAGATTAATCCCGGGCATTAGGAGCCTTGAGTACAAAGATAGGTTAAAGCATCTTAATTTGCACTCCCTTGAGAGACGTAGAGTGAGGGGCGATATGATAGAGGTGTATAAATGGAAGTCAGGGCTAAACAAAGGCGACATAACACAGGTACTCAAACTATCCAACCAGGAGCGAGCTCGTAGTAATGGCTGTAAATTAGACAAATTTAGATTTAGGCGTGAGATAGGTAAACACTGGATTGGAAATAGAGTAGTGGATGAGTGGAACAAGTTACCAAACATCATCATTAACTCGAACACGCTGGATAGCTTCAAACATAGGTTGGATGGATATATGAGCAATAGGCCCGCTGCAGTTCCTTCCATTCTTGTGTTCTTGTGTAGAAGGAGATGTGAGACGAGGTGTGGGGGGTAGAGGGGGAAGGGGGGAAGAGATTTAAAGGGCTAGAGGGGTAGGGGAAAAGGGGGAGGAAAAGGAAGCAAAATGTAGGAAAGAGAGAAAGGGTAGAGAGGAAGAATAAATGGGTAGGGATGGAAGAAGGGGGGAGGAAGGAAGGGGCAAGGAAGATAAAAATAGTAAGGAAGAAGAAGGGAAGGAGAAATTAGTAAAAGGGAAGGGGTAGAGGAGAAGAAGGAAGAAAGAAGGGGTAATAAAGGGCAAGAGGAGAAGAAAGGAAGGAAGGAAGGGGAAGTGGGGAGTGGAACAAGAAAAAATTATGTCTTAGCTCCCTATACACACGATAAGTATAGTTTATTTCTTACTCCACTCATCACCCCTTGCTAGTTTTCTCTGACCTAAATACTATTCTTGTCTGAAAACTTCTTACAGTGGCTTCATCATTTCAATCCTTGTTAATCACCAATCAACACCCCCCCCCCCTCCCCCCAACCTACGTCATCAGCGACCTTGGTCTTTATACCTGTAAACACGGCAGCGTCCAGGTGAGATAAACATTTACCATCGTTTCAGCGTTTAGTAAATTAATTCCGATGATTCACTCTCTCTCTCTCTCTCTCTCTCTCTCTCTCTCTCTCTCTCTCTCTCTCTCTCTCTCTCTCTCTCTCTCTCTCTCTCTCTTTTCCTTTCATATGGATCTTATTTGGCGTTCTGAAGTTAGAGGGAAAGGTAAGTATCAGAAGATGGAGAGTGGAAGAGGTGAAAGAGAGTAGGAGGGAAAGGAAGAGACAGAATAGAAAGTATTAGAGGACCAGGTGATGGAAGGGGATTTTTGTAGCACGCACACGCACACACATACACACACACACATACACACATACACACATACACACAGGTATGTTATGGTCGTGAACAATGAACCAAAACACAGGCACCGCTCCTGACCGGCCATCACCAACGGATTTTCTCCATAACTTTACAAGCTTCTGAAAACCTCTGTTCCAATAGCTGAGGTTTTTAGTGGTGCCAGGGGGAAAGGTTCACTATTCTACACCAGTAACGAAAAATGTATGTTGTCCGTCCTGTCAAAATGTTGTTTTTACCTTTCTGCCAATTTGTAAAAGATTTGTTCTAACATGTTTTGTGTTTTTGTTTAACGATCTTCCTTTGAGACCACGGTGTGTATACAGTATATATATGTGTGTGTGTGTGTGTGTGTGTGTGTGTGTGTGTGTGTGTGTGTGTAAAAAATGGACCTGACGTTCTCCTCACCACATTAGGATAATATATCGATTCTATTGTTATATCTTAACTGAATTAATTGAGTCTAGGATCAGTTAGTGGTGATGCTGTTCATTCATTGTGTATATTATTATTATGTACATGACCGTCGCCATACAGTATAGTAAGCCAAACGACGTCACAGATCTCCACAAACCCAGGATTACGACCCTCCTCTTATATGACCCTCCTCTTATACGACCCTCCTCTTATATGACCCTCCTTTTATACGACCCTCCTTTTATACGACCCTCCTCTTATACGACCCTCCTCTTATACGACCCTCCTCTTATACGACCCTCCTCTTATACGACCCTCCTCTTATACGACCCTCCTCTTATATGACCCTCCTCATATACGACCCTCCTCTTATATGTACTGTACTGCACCACACAACTCCTAGTTCTCTCAATCCGCTGCCTCCTGGACTCCCCCGCCCCTCCCTCACCTCTATCTCCCCTCTCTCCTGCCATCCGCTCCTGAATCATACACATAATATCTAGACTTTTTACATCAGTTTCTCCTGATACATCCATGCTCTATTATTAAACCCTGATTCACTCCCTCCCCCTTCGCTTTATTCTTTTCATCCTCTTTGTACCTCATTTATCCCTTTAAGTGCATCATTTCCGTCGTTCCTGTCTACACCCCACACACACACACCTGTATATTATTACCGTCTGACCTGTTCATCTATAGTACCTACCTGGTCTTTGCTTCTCCTTGTCCTAGTCTCTCTCTCAATACACAGTTCCCAGTGCATTTACTATTCTCCATCCTACCCGGCTTCTCATTTATTCATTTCGTCGTCCATTTTTCCATTCGCTGACACAACTATTCCCTGGTATCTGAAACACCTCTCGCCCCTCCCCCACCACCCCTCTCTCTCTCTCTCTCTCTCTCTCTCTCTCTCTCTCTCTCTCTCTCTCTCTCTCTCTCTATTTCAACTCGAATTATTATTTTCTTCTAATCTCTCTTTTTTTATTAATTTTTCTCTTTTTATCTCATCCACAAACAATTTTACTCAAGAAAAAAGTATCTGTCTTTTTCACCTTTCATTTTTATTAATCAAGTTTCTTCACCTGTCCATCATCACCTTTGTTGTCATCGCTCCCTTAAAAATATTATGGATCACATGAAGATTAGCCACTCCAGCTTATTTCACAGGATAATTAACTCCCTAATCTAACCAAACCAAACCTAACCTAACCTAACTTAACGTAACCTGACCTAACCTGACCTAACAAAAGATAACCTAACCTAACTTAACCTAACCTGACCTAACCTGACCTAACAAAAGATAACCTAACCTAACCTAACCTAACCTGACCTAACTAAAGATAACCTAACCTAACCTAACCATACCTAGCGTAACCTGACCTAACTAAAGATAACCTAACCTAACCTAACTATACCTAGCGTAACCTGACCTAACCTGACCTAACTAAAGATAACTTAACCTAACCTAACCTGGTAGCATTAGGGTATTTAATCATAAGGTAATATAAAGTTAGGGAAGGGGCCACCCACACACTTAGCCACCTTCCCTCTCACCCTACACACTTAACAACCTTCCCTCTCACCCCACACACTTAACAACCTTCCCTCTCACCCCACACACTAACTACCTTCCCTCTCACCCACACACTTAACCACCTTCCCTCTCACCCCACACACTTAACCACCTTCCCTCTCACCCCACACACTTAACCACCTTCCCTCTCACCCCACACACTAACTACCTTCCCTCTCACCCACACACTTAACCACCTTCCCTTTCACTCCACACACTAACTACCTTCCCTCTCACCCCACACACTTAACCACCTTCCCTCTCACCCCACACACTTAACCACCTTCCCTCTCACCTCACACACTTAACCACCTTCCCTCTCACCCCACACACTTAACTACCTTCCCTCTCACCCCACACACTTAACCACCTTCCCTTTCACTCCACACACTAACTACCTTCCCTCTCACCCAACACACTAATTACTTTCCCTCTCACTCCACACACTAACTACTTTCCCTCTCACCCCACACACCTAACCACCTTCCCTCTCACTCCACACACTAATTACTTTCCCTCTCACTCCACACACTAACTACTTTCCCTCTCACCCTACACACTTAACCACCTTCCCTCTCACCCCACACACTTAACCACCTTCCCTCTCACCCACACACTTAACCACCTTCCCTCTCACTCCACACACTAACTACCTTCCCTCTCACCCAACACACTAATTACTTTCCCTCTCACTCCACACACTAACTACTTTCCCTCTTACCCCACACACTTAACCACCTTCCCTCTCACCCTACACACTTAACCACCTTCCCTCTCACCCCACACACCTAACCACCTTCCCTCTCACCCCACACACTAACTACCTTCCCTCTCACCCCACACACTAACTACCTTCCCTCTCACCCCACACACTAATTACTTTCCCTCTCACTCCACACACTAACTACTTTCCCTCTCACTCCACACACTAACTACTTTCCCTCTCACCCCACACACTTAACCACCTTCCCTCTCACCCCACACACCTAACCACCTTCCCTCTCACCCCACACACTAACTACTTTCCCTCTCACTCCACACACTAACTGCTCTGACACTTCATCAAACACTGCTCCAGTAAACAACCATTCCCTCTCATCCCTCTCACCCACACATTCCTTCCATTTCACTCTCCCTCTTTCCCCCTGGTTCTTCCTCTCACTTTCTTGTACACGCCATCATTCAACCTTCCTCTGCTTACCTTCTTTGTCTCTAGGTTCAATATTTCGGTTTTCAATCATTCTTTTCCTTTTTTTCCCTCACGTCGTTCTTTTTTCCTCCATTCTTCTTCTTTTTCCCCTTCACCTTTCTTTCGTTTTGTCTCATTTTCATTTTTGTTCTCATTTTTATTCCTTTTCCCTAATTCTCGTTTTTTTTTTACCCCCTCAATCGCCATATTTCCCTCCTCCTCCTCCCCCCCACTTTTATTTATTTATTGTTTATTACCATTGTCATCACTTATTAACTTATTATCCATTCGGGGGGAAGGGAGGGGACCGAGGCTCGAACCCCTGACAAATTATTGAAAGATACCCAAGTTACCTCAGTACCAACAACACTCTTTCCTCAATTCTTGCTATTTTCCCTCAATTGTTTATATTTCCTCACTTTTATTCTCCTTTACTTCAATTCTTGTTCTTTTTTCCACCTCACTTCTCGTTCTTTATCAGGATTTCCTTTGGGGATTTTTCTGTCAAATGTTGTTGCTTTTTTTTTCCCAGTATCAGTCGTAGTTAAAGAGATTAGCCCAACCCCGTGTTTATTTTCCTCTTCGTCAGCTATCTCCCTGCACTGGCGCGTTCTCTGAGGTCTCTTGCATCACAAATGTTCTTTCGCATTTTATTAGAATTCCCAGATAAACTTTTTTTTTTTGCGTTTTTCTGGAACTAGCAGCGTTTTTTTTACGCTAAATGAACGTTTTCTCGCTTTATGCTCTCATTCGCAGCGTTCTTTTAGGGTAGCTGTAACACACAAACGTTCTACCGTCTCTTGAATGCAATAACCGGCGTTCATCTCCTCCTAGTAATACGTTTTTCTCTTCCACGAACATCAGGGTCACGGCTGTTCTCTGTCCCTTCTCCTCCTCCTCCCATTCACCTTTCATTATTCGTCTCCCTGACCACAATATTCAATTATTACATCTCTCCCTCACACCCTCTCCCCTTCCATTTATTTCTCATTCCAGTCCATCTCACCTGAATTATTCTTTTTTATGTATGTATGTATGTATGTTGCATGTAAGTATGTATGTATGTATGTATGTATGTATGTATGCCTGTATGTATGTCGTTTTCTCTCCATCTCTCCCTTTCCTTCCCTTTCCGCCTTTCTTTTCCCTTCACGATCTCTTACCCTTTGTCTCATTTGCATTTCCTCTCTCTTTTCCTCTCTTTTCCTCTCCAGTCTCTACCTTTCCACAGCCCCTTCTCTTCTCTCGCTTCATCAATCTCAGGACCACAGCGGAAAAATCCTCTCTGTTCCTTCCTATCCTGTCACATACCTATCCCACTCTTTATTCCTTCTTCCTCTCTCTCTCTCTCTCTCTCTCTCTCTCTCTCTCTCTCTCTCTCTCTCTCTCTCTCTCCTTTTGTTATATACACTTGTCTTATTTTTTTAGGCTCAAAAACCAAAATAGAAAAACGTTCCCTCCGTTCACCAGTTTTCCGTCGGCCACCAAAAGAAAAAAACGAAACTTTGGTGGAAAAATATAAACTGTTCTCTCTCTATTTTGTGATCTGCAGACAATTTTTTTTTTCTGGCTAACTTCATATTAAGAACTGGTTTAATTAACTTATTGTCCAGAGGTATAGAAGAGATATATTAAGTATTTTTTTCTGGTTTGGTGACGACTGCTGCTGCTGCTGCTGTTGGCCGAACCAATTCTTAATTTTACTTTTGCTTCACTTTTATTAACAAACTTATATTAATAACCAAATAACCTGTAGTTTGTAACGAGTACTATGCAGTGTTCTGTTCAAGTGAGACCAGTCCCAACCATGTTATGTACGCGTTTAGACTCGGCACTCACCACCGGGTCCGATTTTGTCACTCTGTATTCACTGTCGTGTGTGCTGCGTCAGGTACCATTAAAAAGAGCAATCAAGTGTTGTGTGCTGTTATTCATACATAGTGCAGTGATATTGATGTCAAGACACATTATGACGCAGTATATTTCTATTACGAAAAAGTGAAAGTTTTATAGTGAAGGCAGAGTTTAATAATGATTGGACTGAAAATTATATTGTGTGAGTTTCAATTTACTTGAACTTTTCAAGTTTGTCACCACAAATATCCTCAGTTACAGTATTATCATATGCATTGTGGATAACATCTGCCTTCCCTAGTACTGTACTTACATTTGTAAACAGATATTTTCAAATATGAACATTGTTGAACATAATGAATGGGTGAAGTGTTCTTACTCATGTTCATCTAACCAACACACTGCGTTGTCTGTTGAACGATGAAAACTGATTTTGAGGAAGTTCTGAATCTATACTATTTACTAATCAAATACAGTCCATTAAGCTGCAACACCATAGTTACTGTAGTGAAAAGTCACACACACACACACACACACACAATATGGCCCGCCACAGTCAAAATATTTAAAAATGATCCACTTGCATTAAAGTTTAGCCACCCTGTTCTGGAAGACGAAGGAGAGGTCCGATGGTCTGGTGTCAGGGATAGTGCGCATCAGGTAACTCCAGCGATGTTTGACTCCGTAGGTGATTGTGCATACGCCGCCTATGGTTCAGCCTTAGCAATTGCAATTTTCGACAGAGCTTGGATCACCTTCACCCACTCGTTTACCTTTCCAGTTACGTATTCGTCCTTGACATCATTCGTGGCGATTACCGCGCCTAGATGTTCTTTGCCTTCCTTTGTTATTTTAATATCACTTCCGTTGAACACCTCTATAGCCTGGTCGTAATATTCTGGCTTCGCAGTGAGGAAGGATTTGATAGCATTTGGATGGTACCTTCTTTGTGGACCACGTGATGTTACGTTCTTCCACCACGTTTTGATATCTTCAACTTTTCTTGCTCCTGTGAGGTCATTAGCTTATGGTACGGGAGACAGTAGTAGACAGAGAGAGAGACAGGGTGTGAATGAGAGACAGTAGCAGACAGAGAGGGAGGAAGGCATTTAGAGACAGTAGATGGACAGAGAGGAAGACTTCTTAGAGAGACAATGTGTGGATTTGAGACAGTAGCAAACAGACAGAGAGGATGACCTCGAGAGACAGTGTGTGGACGGGAGACAGTAGCAGACAGAGAAGGAGACAAAACTCACCACACCGAAATTCCCTAAAGTAAACGCCCCATTACGTCGAGTGTATTTTTGGGTCTGTAATTAGCTAAGAGTAAGGCAGCGGTTAACAGGAAGAGGAGGAGGAGGACGGGGAGGGGGAGGAGGAAGAGGAGGAGAAAGAAGATGGAGAGGAGGAGGAGGAGGATTTAATAGAGGGTGATGGTGGTGGTACGACTTAATAACAGTGGGGTTAGGTTAGGTTAAGTTTAGTTAATGATAATGTGGTCGAATTTAAGGTATGGCATTGTTCGTGGCACTCTTCCCAATATTAAACGTCTTTCTTACCTTCTTCCTCCCATTGACCCCCCCCCCCCCCACACCCTCACAACCACCCCTTCCCCCTCTCTCAACCACCCCCTCCCCTTTACACCCCCTTCTCACCCCCCCCCACACCCTCACAACCTGGAAAGAATCTTGTAAAAATGTGTGTGTGTGAATGAGGAGAACGGAAGGAGAAACTGAGATAGAACAGAATGAAAGAGAGTGAAAGAAAGAATGAAAAGAGAAGATATTTTTTTTTTTGATGATTGATGAAGATGAAGAATGAGGAAATTGGAATCAGGGTCACAAGAGAACGAAGAAATGAGAGAGATATGTGGAGTTAATGTAAAGAAGCAGAAGTAAAAAAAAAATACGAGAGGTAGATAGAATTGAGGTAAGGAAAGGAAGGAGGAATAAGAAGAAATGTGAAAAGATGTGAGGGAATTGGAGAATGAATAAGAGATAATGGAAAGAATATACCCAAAGAGAAGAAAGAATGAGAGATAGATGGAGTAGATAATAGAGAATATCAAGAAGAAAAACAATTGAGAAACATATAACAAATTACGAATAAAGAGAAAACATAATAAAAGAAGGAGAATAAGAAGTGGCTAAAGGATAGAGGAAGAGGAAAAAGATGCAATGATTAATGGAGAGAGAGAGAGAGAGAGAGAGGGGGAAACACGACAAATTGAAACTTATAAACGCAATTATAAAAAGGGTAATTAAATTCTAAACTAAAAAGCTCTGTGATAAAGAAAGTTATACATTATACATTTAATAATAATTACAATGCATAAATAGTATGATGAAGGAGCCTGTATAATGATATAAAGCACAGTAGAAATATTGATTATTTTATTATTATTATTATTATTATTATTATTATTATTATTATTATTATTATTTCCCCAACATTTCTCGTTCTCCTCCTCTTAGGTTAGGTTAGGTCATATTAGGTTAGATTAGGTTAAGATAGGATAGGTCGCGTTAGATTAGGTTAGGTTATTTTTTCCAGGTTAGGTTAGGTCAGGTTAGGTCATGTTAGACTAGGTTAAGTTAAATTAGATTAAGACAGGTCACGTTAGGTTAGGTTAGGTTAGTTTTCCTTAACTTAGATCAGGTTAGGTCATGTTAGGTTAGGTTAAGTTAGGTTAGATTTGGCGAAACACAGAATCAGTGCCCGTTAAATCCAGTTCATATTATAGTCAGTTGTACAATGTTTCTCCACCTATACCAGTAAGTCATTACTCCTAGTCATCGTCAGCCTCCCAGATACGGCAAGAAAAACTATAAGAAATATTACGTATATAAAAATAAAAAAGTAATTAGCTAAAAGAAAACAAGTTATTAATCCCTCAAAAAATACACAATTAATATAAAATACATTAACACCTGTAAACATCTGTAAACATCTGTAAAACAAGACAACACCAAATAATTCAATCAACACACACCTCAACCTCTCTTACCTGTTCACGTCACACCTGTACACACCTGCCATCAGTCCTCCAATAACTGATGCAACATTACATTCTGACAAAGTATAAAAAAAAATTAAAAGATGAAGAATAAAAAAAAATAAAAAATAAAAAAACACATACTCTTACACACAGCTTTAACTGGCTCGTTCACGCAAATAATATTGGATTAGAGATTCAACCAGTGCAGTTTACAGCACTGGTATGCATGTATGCCCTCATACTACTTGTCTATCACTCTTATGTATACCTGTATCAAATATACATAGTGGGTAGTATTACATCATATTAATATAAAACTTGTGTATTATCGTTAAATGTTTGGGTCGTCGTCAGTTTCAGTTGTATTTGACCCCAGTATCAGCCTAACATGAATGAGGTGATTGGTTGAAATTGTTTCATATTACGGCCAATTATATCCTAGTCTTGTGATTATGAGCGCCAATATCCCAGCTGGGGTGTGTGTGTAATAATAATAATAATAATAATAATAATAATAATAATAATAATAATTAACGGTTTATTGAAAGAGCTTGGCAGCCAGAAGCCTGAAAATATACAGTTACATATTTGGGGAATGGGTTTCGAATTACAAATAATATACAAGTAACATAAGTGATACAAATAAGATGTATAATAACTGGATGGGGAAAAGCTCAAACTACAGTTCATTTCAACATAGTGACAGTGCAAGAAGTAGTGTTTACTGGGAGTGAATACACTGATTTATTACAAGTTATTGATAATTTTTACAATAGTTGGGACTGGGCTGTTCTTATAGAGATCAGTTCGTGCTCGTATGGGCTGGATGCGGTTGTGGTGTCGAACAGCAATTCTCGGGCTAGGGATCTCAGGTGGTAGTAGGAGCCGGTGTCGAGGATGGTGTAGAAGCTTCTTACCAAATTTGCAGATGAGGTCGTGGTGATGGTCAGTGAGAGTCGAAAGGGTCAGTGTGTTGAGCGCTTCTTGATATGTGGTGTAGGAAGGGGAGAGAATAATCTTGCGTGCCCTCTTTTGCACTTTTTCTAGGTGTTTACGTTGTGTGGCATTTAGGGAGGAAGACCAGGTGGGGGAGGCATAGGTGAGCTTGGGAAGTATGAATGTTGTGTAAACACTGAGGAGCTCGGGTGCAGGAACTCCGAGGGACTTGAGCCGGCAGAGGAGGTGTGTGTGTGTGTGTGTGTGTGTGTGTGTATTATTTCCGCAGGCGTTCAAGCGTGAATATTTATTTACAAAAAAATTAAGATCAAAAGAGAAAAGTAATGATAGAGAAATAATGATAAAAATATGCAATAAACGACAGAAGACAGACAGACACACAGACAGACAGACAGACAGACACACAGACAGACAGACAGACATGACTAAAACTAAAAGATTTTTTTATCACTCGCGAAATGAAAAAGGAATTCTTAAAAGGTGCCAAGACATTCCCATGCCAATTACAGTCTTCAGGTTGCCCGTTGTGCCAAATTACTGACACCGCAAGATCTTAGGTGTGCCAAATAATTATTAAGACGTCGAGATCTTTCATAGGTCAGACCATTACTCCTCCAAGATCCTTCGTTGGCAAAAGAACTCTAGGCAATATTCTCGGTCTGTCACTTTAATAATTTAACACGTAGTGGTGGTAACGATGTATACTTCCTGCACCTCACCTGGAGACGGCCTGGAGGGGCGAGTGTACAGGTCAGCGGACACAGGCAGCAGACACAGGTCAACAGATACAGGTAGCAGACACAGGTAGCAGACACAGGTCAACAGATACAGGTAGCAGACACAGGTAGCAGACACAGGTAGCAGACACAGGTAGCAGACACAGGCAGCAGACACAGGTAGCAGACACAGGCAGCAGACACAGGCAGCAGACACAGGCAGCGGACAGAGGTCAACAGACACAAGCAGCAGACACAGGTCAACAGACACAGGCAGCAGACACAGGTCAACAGACACAAGCAGCAGACATCATCATCATCTCAATATGCACATTCTCAACTTTTCCAATTTCCTCCTCACACAGAATGGACAAAATTTTCCCTGTTTTTATCACCTTGGCTTCATATACTGCAGGTGCCTGAAGGTTTAACATAGCCTAAATCTTATACGGTATATTTTATCATACTGTTGGTATTATAATGTTTATCAGACCTAAATGTTGTTTTTGGCGGATAATGGAACACTCATATAAGAACTACACACAAACACACACACACACACACACACACACACACACACACACACTCACTCACTCACCAATAATATTTGACCATTTCTCATATATCGACAGCAAAATTTATACATGCAATATCTGAACTCGATGAAATAATAAGTTGCATACGTGAAGGATAAAGTCATATATACACAGTCATATATCTCTCCTCATCGCTAACTCAGGAAGCCATCTGTTGTAACACACGAAAATGACGTGTGTGTGTGGAAACTGCTGAACCTCTTCTATGGAATTCTTATATAGAAGCTTCTTTGTGTTACAGTATATTGGGGTTATATAGAAATTGCTCCTGTGTTAATTATTGTGATATAATTTATTTTCATGTTAAGTTGTTATTTTTTTTATATGAAACTGATTTATATATTTCTTGTTGTGAGATTTTGGTGGTATATATAATTCCAAAATTTATCTAATGTAATTATTGAATCTGTTATTTAAAATTATTGAACATTTAATATAATGTTGTCATATATAATTCTTTAACGTCTTACAAAAATTACTGTTAAATAATTATCCTATACCTGTTACATGAAAAATAATAACAAATGCTAAATAGGTGAGAACAAAATGTCATTAAATTAATCAACTTAGGGAAAAAATTATTCATAAATTATTGAATCTGTGACAAAAATTATTCATAAATTATTGAATCTGTGACAAAAATTATTCGTAAATTATTGAATCTATGACAAAAATTATTCATAAATTATTGAATCTGACAAAAATTATTCATAAATTATTGAATGTGACAAAAATTATTCATAAATTATTGAATCTATGACAAAAATTATTCATAAATTATTGAAACCTCCAACAAAAAATAACTGCAACACTATTCTTTTATCTACAGGTTTACATTACCAAGAGTTAGAAGGAAATAAATCAATTGTTTCATCATTAGTTTACAATAACATATCAATTGTTTACCATTAGTAGCAAAGTTTTGTACCAAGAATACCAAATGTAGACCCACCACACCTGTAGGGAGTAAACCATAGGAAGAATCAGCCAGGTATGTATGTGTGTAAAGCTGTAGAACACTGACCAGACACCTGACTTATTGCTAGTGATGTTAGAGTATCCAGGTGACCTACTGTAAACTCTCACTAGTGTGTAATTATAAAATGTTATTTGGATTTTTTTTTTTTAGTTGAAATTGTTTTTGTTTTACTTAAAATTGTTCATATATATATTTTTTTTGTTTTTGTTACATGGATTTGTTGGAATATAAATGTGGTGTGTATAAGGTCTCTCTCTCTCTCTCTCTTTCTCTCTCTCTCTCTCTCTCTCTCTCTCTCTCTCTCTCTCTCTCTCTCTCTCTCCATATATTTAGCTCTGTGTGTATCTTAATCTTTCCTTCACTGTGTCTTCATTATCTCTCATTCTCAGCCCCACCTCTTCTTCTCTCCCTCTCTTCCTTCCTCCCTTTCTTTTATCGTAGAGGAAGATGAAGGAGAGTAAAAGAAGATTAGTAATTAGGGGAGATTATACACAGGTTGGAAATTGAAGAAATGGAGGGAGGGGAAAGAGAGTGGGAGAGAGAGAAGGAAGAGAGAGGGGAAATTTGATAAAGAGACGGACAATGAGAGATAGAAGGAGAGAGAGAGATTAAGGGAGAAGAAGAGGGAGAGGAAGAGAAGGGAAAGGGAGAGATATTAATAGAAAAGACCTAGAAAGTGAGAAGGGGAAGGGAAAGGAAGAGAAAAAGGAAATAGGAAAGAGAGAAAGAGAAAGGAGATGAGGAAAGTATAGGGAAATATGTGGTCGACCTGGCTCCATTACTCTTAACAAAACATTGAACCAGATGCCTAAAAAAATCTGGTTAACTGATGGTGCTGAACATACTGGGGACACTAAACAGACGAAACCCTCTTCCATTTTCTGTGGATTTGAGTTCATTATCGTATTGTCCCTTCGACTTACTTATGGATTCTGGACCAGTGATGTTGTCTATTAGATTGGGGTAGAGAGTGTGTTGTAGCTGCTCGTATGCTCTTCCTTCCTTCCTTCCTTCCTTTCTTCCTTCCTTCAATCATCCCCACCATTCTCTTCTCCTCAAATCCCTTTCCTTCTACTACAATACTATTCTCTTCGTTCCCTCCTTCTCCTTTTTATCCCCTTCCTTCTCGCCTTATCCCTCCTCCCTCCCTTCCTTCATTCCCTCCTCTCTATCCAGCCATCCCACCCTCTCCTTCCACCCTTCCCTTCCCCTTCCCCTCCTACCCCTCTGTCAGCTTAACTCTATACCAAAGGCGAGGTTTTCTCAGACCATCAGTAGAATCGTAAAAACACTGGACCAACCACCTGAAAAAGACTTCATTTAACCAGTGTGTTTCTCCCCTTACCTGGACACACAAAAGTCTCTTCCCTCACTATCACCCAAGGGCAAGTTATATTAAGTTAGGAGTTAGGTTAGGTTAGGTTAGGTTAGGTTAGGTTAAGTTAGGTTAGGTTAGGTTAGGTTAGGCTAGGTTAGGTTAGGTTAGGTTAGGTTTGGTTAGGTTAAGTTAAGTTAAGTTAGGTTAGG